>OZ023208.1:54003412-54153412 GCA_963995525.1 Escarpia spicata
AAGTCATGCAAAACAAATGGTTGCGTATATCTACATGGAAAGCCTACATTCTCCCTGTATATATGGGACACGACTGAGAGCTATCAAGTAGTGCAGTAGGTGTGGAGTGAACGTAAAACAAGGTCACTAAGAAACTACGAATGTTCAAAATTACGCCATTCCACAAAAGTTCTACAATTAGAATTGTTGCGTAGGTGCTTTATCTACATACACTAGGTAAACACAATTTGAAAGCGTATTTTATCCCCTTCAAAATGATGTACCAAGTGTAGTTGTAAAGTGGTGCTCTAACTGTGGATTGAAGGTTAAACAAGGTCAACGTCAAAAGATTAATTTTAGAAATTATGCCTTTCTGCATATAGTAGGTTAGCCAACATGTGATGTTATATTTTAACTGCAAGTTTTGTTAATGGCAGGAATTGATGCAAGATCCGTCAGACAAGGGATAAGAAAATAGGTGTATGTGGATGCCACCTTCGATTTTGAAGTTATTTGAGGGTCACAAACTCAAAATTCATCAAAATATTTGTATTAATTAATTTACATCTTCTTGTGTTCGGATTTGTACGTGTATTGTCTGTGTTATCAGGTGTTGAACTTCTGAATTTTCTCATATATATATAATATGGGATATTCTAATATAAGAACGTGATTTTGTCAAATGTGCTTATCGCGTAACCAAAGTTGTCTACACATCCAATTATTCTTTGTAAGCCTGTTTGTATATATATATATTCCTGTTGATATAATGTACATATTGTCTATTACTACACATGCATTTGGTCATTAACATAACGTGAAAGTCAAAGAACTTGCCCAAAAAGTAGTTAGGATGTTGAAGAACAGAGGTGGCAATCGCCGATTAGACCTTTTGCTGCAATTGGCTAACTATCTATGATCATGCAAGATATGCCCTCCCGATGGAGAACAATCTCTCTGGCAGATGTGAAACACCCCGAGACGACAGTACCAGAGTTCATTAAAGGGGCCGTGTATAGATTTCGCTATTCCACGGCAGAAGTATTTTGTTAGCCATTGTGTATGTCAGCCATTTATGACATATACTGTTGCAAACTAACAACACTAAATAAATAAAGCCTTATCAAAAGCACAACAGTCACTAGATACAGCGCACGCATGTCTTGTGTTCCCGAGAACTAACGACAGCAAACACATCGCCTACACCAGACTGTTTTATAAATAGCCGCAGACGCCTAGCGTCGGCCGACAAAATACTTCTACCGTGGAATAACGCAATCTATACAGGGGCCCTTTAAAGGAAACTTTGTTTTGAAGAAAACCAAAAGGCCCTTCAATCAAATTCCAGCTGATCAGTCAACTGAATTGATGCACATATTATACAAGATGCATAACGGCAGCATCGTTCTTACAAGGGACGATCAAGCCGGGGATACGTTTTGCGTCACATGGTCAGAACGATTACGAATGTCACAGTACTCAAGATCCCCCCTCTTCAATATGGAAGACGACTAGGAAAAGACCACGTTCAACTACTCTGACGGTATCCGCCACGGATGAAGCATGGAAGCGTGACGCTGATGACCCAAGGGAGCTTGTAACAAAGTTCTCGGTCTGTTCAGGGGAACTGACGGTGAATATGGAAACATTGATTTACAGTTTGGGAGCGATGGTCACGGACGCAAGAGTTGTGGCCTTTTAACCACTTTTTTTGCTCCACGTCGACGAAGTTGCTTTCCTGTGAAGCGTGTGTATGTCAGCCATATCGTCGCTGACTCCATACAGGAGCCAACAGCAGAAACTGGATTGACCGGCAAAGTAACCACATGTTTTTCGTACATATGGTAACGAAATAAACTGCTCCAAGTGACATGGTCAATACTCAACTGATCCAACAGCTGAAGACCAAGAAACATAGTAGGTTATCATCACCGTGAAGCAACGATTGGTTTATGAAACTACATGGTTTCATGATGCACCAACGAAGTAACGTTCATAAACCTTTGCAACTACACAATGTACAAAACACTACCAAAGTTGACAGAAAGCTGTTAAAGTAATAGGTCAACAGTGTCACTACTGGACGAATAGTGGAAATGGTGAATACCATGAAGCTTTTGCTATCCCCAGTCCCGTTGTTTATAGCCACATTTGGAGGTAACATGAACTCAACACCAAAGGTACAGCTGTATTTCGTATGTCAATCAGATCCTGAAATTTGGATTCCTCCTTGAGATATTGAATTGTCTCGCTCCTCAAAACATCTGACAATTGGTCGACTGTGTTGCGAGTCGAGTTCTAATCTGCGACTGCCACCTCTATTCTTCAACATCCTACAACAACAACAACTGCATTTTGGGGAAGTTCTTTTACTTTCACGTCATGTTAATGACCGAATGCATGTGTAGTAATAAATGATATGCATACTATTTCTACAGGAATATACACAAACAGGCCTACAAAGAATATTTAGGTGGGTAAACAATTTTGGTGTGCGCGATAAACACATTTGAGAAGATCACGTTTTTATGTTAGATTATACCATATATTTATGAGTAAATTCAAAGTTCAACACCTGAAAACACAAACAATGCATGTACAAATCATAATACATTTGGTTTTATGCAACGGTGTGCACAAGAAAATGTCAATTAATTAATACAAATATTTGACACAAGTTTGAGTTTGTGACATTCAAATAACCTTCAAAATCGAGGGTGGCATCCACATACACCTATTTTCTTATCCATTGTGTGACGGATCTAGCATAACTTCCTGCCAATAACAAAAATGCAGTTAAAAGTCTAACATAACATGTTGAATACCTACTATCTGCGGAAAGGCATAATTTCGAAAATTCATCTTTTGACGGTGAGCTTGTTTAACTTGCATTCCACAGTTAGAGCACCACTTTAAAACTGTACGACATAGCCATTTTGACGGGGATACAATACGCTTTCAAAAGGTATGTAACCTGGCCTAGTGTATGTAGGTATCGTAGCTACGCAACCATTGAAAGTGTAGAACGTTTGTGGAGTGACGTAGTTTGGAACAGACGTCGTTTCGTGGTGACCTTGTTTTAACATCACTCCACACCGACTGCGCCATTTATTAGCTCCCCATCGTATTCCATATCTACGGGAAGACAGTAGACTTTCCAACGGTATACGACGTTGCCATGAATAGTTAAGTAAAGTAGGTATACGCAACCATTTATATTGTATGACGTTTGAGGGATGACATAATTTCGAACATTTATCACTTAACGGTGACTCTGTTTGATTGTCGCTCCACACCTACTCATCAATTGACAGCTGCATATCATATCACAATATGACGGGGGAAAATGGTTCTTTCACATAGTATATGACTCGTACATTTATATTAAATAGTTATAGGGTCATTGTAACTTTATTACTTTTGCGGTATTGTAAAAAAAGAATATTCATCATTTCACGGTGACCTTGTTTGACCTTAGCTCCACTTGTACCGTATCAGATAACACCTCCATGTTGTGCCTACTTTTGACGGGGAGTAAATGAGCTTTCCCAAATTATATTACTTGGCCATTTTTTTATTAAATAAAGTAGATATGCGACCATTGTAATGTTAAAACGATTGCCGAAGCGCACAATTTCGAAAATTCATAATTTGACGGTGACCTTGTTTGACCTTGGATTCACGCCATTTGGCAGGCCTAGTTGGGACCGGCAGATGTAGTGCTTTCAAATGATATGACATTTGGGTGTGTGTGTGGGGGGGGGGGGCATTTAAACTCCTAAAATATAGCACTTTTGGGGGATTTACCGCTCGCCTATATTTGCTGTGGAAGTCATTTTGGAGCAAGTGCTACACCATGTAGTTGGTGGGTGCTGGTTTGGACCTATGCGAAACGGATATGTTTTTCGCACCTCTGAGAACTGAAGAGACCAATACAGGAGTTGAAACATCAAAACAGTAAGACATTTTCCACTAAACTGTCGTTGTTATTTCATACATCCACGAGGTGCAACTAAAACACATTTTCCCCGAAAATAGTATCAGCATCGCATAAATATTCGTATATTCGTAAATATGTAATTGTAACCAGTGGCGCATCTAGAACTATGCTCAAAATGTATGGCAGACCTATAAAATTTACCCATAGTGTCAATTACTATTTTAAATAATACTGTTCCACAAGGGGACCATTTCACCCCGTACACCCCGTCCCAACGATATACACCAGTGACAACAACTGCTGGTCTGACCATCTAGTATTGTAAGTAAATGGCAACCGTACGTACGAGTTCAAAAGGATGATTTCCGGCATCCATATTGAGTTACTGCTGACTGTTATCCGCTCGAGGCCGCTGTAATCGGAGGGCTGCCATTGCAGAAACGGATCTTTCCATGTCTGAGAAAGAGTTAACATACAGTAACTTTAACGTTATAACACACAGTAACTTTAATGTTACTCTTTTAAATAAAATCGTTTATCACCAACACTTGAACATATTATTATACATGGCTGCAATTAACTCAACAAGAAACTTGTTTTTCTCCAGAATATTCAGACTAGCTGCTATTGGCGTGTGACAGTGTCCAATAAACTGGGTCATGTAAGTTGTAGGAGTGAAATATTCAAGATTTTTTTGAAGAGAATTGTAATAATCTCTATCATAACCCATAAACCCAATTATCGCTATATTTAATGATGATTTATGCCAAATATCTTGCATGAAACATTACATTACATTAGCAGCTTATAATTCAAATACTCATGCACGCACACACACGCACATATACACCAATATATTTTTTATTTTAAGACACACGCACACTTGCCACGCCGTCACCAATGCATGCCTGCATGCACGCACGCACGCACGCACGCACACACACACACACACGCACGCACGCACGCACGAACTACGAACCTGAACCGGCAACGCACACCCATGAGGATTGTGCGGAGACCTAGAAACTGCAATGAACACTAAACATATTTACCAAAATCAGAAAGCCAAATGTCTCAAATAATTGCTCCTTTTCATTCTGAAATAAGAAACTTCAAGTACACATAGGATAAAGTATAACCTAAGACTACTATCAGGTGCCAAGTAGTCTAATATTGCAAAAAAGCGGTAAGTCTGCAGCTCAGACGGTAGTTGTCTGAGGGAGACTGCTGAAAGCTGCCAAAATGTCGCGGAAAAAGGTAAACTGACTGTGAAATGAGCAAATAAATCACTGATTCAAATTGTCTTTACACTATAAACATAGGGATAAGTTGTATAAGCAAGAACTGTATTATTCATCTGGCAGATGTCATGCGGCCATTGTAATGTAATACACACAGGGAAACGTTGGATCCCATGAACTACTTTTCACTTTTCCGGGATAAACCCAAAATAATACAGTTTTTAACATTACAATTCCACTATCGTGTAAATATGTACGTCCTCTAACAGGATCATGAATTTTTTAGGCTGGGATGTGTCAATTTCAAAATATATGCAAACTAGAGGAAACATGTAAAATGGCTCAAAGGACCACAACCGCATGATTACAAATGTACATGTAAAATGAGTTTGATCGAAAATTAGACTAACATTTGCCAAGAACTGTTTCAACTGTTGACGGAACGTGTATGCCTTATTGTCAATGTCCCATTACTAAAACATTGCATTACTTATGATAGTTGTTTAAAGAAAACAACAAAACACCAAACATTTACTCAAACATATTGCACCTGTTAAAATGCATATAACCGTGCTTTTGCGCGCCTTAAGTCGTCCGTAATTAGTCAAATGGCCGTGAAGTTGTAAGTAGTGTAACCTGTTTTTAGAGAACTCGAAATATTATATATCTGACAAGTATTAACAAAGTTACAGGGGTGGCTAAGAGCTCCTCTCTGATCATGTGAGCCCAACCTTCCACAACATACAGTTTGTTGTTAAAACAAAGCTTGACGGAGGTGAAGCTCATAAGTATGATTGTGACGTAGCCAAACAGTGGCATCACGTATGATTGTGACGTAGCCAAACAGTGGCATCAAGTAGTCTTCCAACTTGATGTACGTTTTTAAGAATAGTGGCCTACCAGTTTTGCAATCCTGTGCAGACCAAAATGCGCAGTGATGTTGACAGTGTCCTGTGGTTGCAAGACAGGTCTTGCTTCGCGGCTGTAGTTGACGAATAATTTTTTTGCCAGGAGATATTCGTAGTTCTCATAATCTGAAAAACACAATCGAGCAACATGCATGAGAAATATTGAATTACCACTGAAACAAGATAGAGTGTAAAGACGTCTGTATTCAGTAACTTCCAAGTGGCAACATTTTACATAACGTCTAGATATGAATGACTGCTGCAACATTAATATAGTGGGATATGTGTGGAGAAGGAAAACAAAAATCTAAGAACACTATCGATGCCGACCCCATCCCGGCTTTCGTGACCTTCACCTTTGTGTCTAGCTTTTTACTGTTATGGCTCGCCTCCAATTCTTATCAAGGCTTCAACACGAACCTGCGAGAACTCCAGACTTCAAATAGCAGCATATGTATATTGTCGTGAAGATACAACGAGAAAGACTCGCTGAGACCCCGCCGAACGCCATCCTGTCCTTCTCGATACACAGACACTCGCCCCAAGCAGGTCTACTCGATGTAAACACCTACACTTGTGAACTGTGTGAGACATAAGGTGTCACGGGACAGTGGAACAAATTGGGGCTCTGCAAGAGTTCACGTCCCTGTTCCAATCAACACTTATCGTATGATCAACGGAGTGTGACCGTCTCGCTTCACCCTTTTGTTTGAATGGCCGACGTCTATTTTGGTTTGGTCGCTGCTACTAAATGGTTAATTGAAACTACTGTAATTTCAACACAACAGACGTAGAGTGTCCACTGCACATCCCCATAGCGTCCGTCGTATTAGCCCCATCCGGTCGTATGTGATTAATCACCGTCACTAGCTCTCCCACCAAAACAGCCACAAGAAAAACAGACAGACGAGTCCAGGAAGTTGAAACGAAGTGCCTCAGAAGACAACTATGTATTAAGTGATGCATTTTCCGATTATGTGTGCAACCACGCTGCCAATTAATGGGTTTACAGCTGCAGAGATTTGGAAAGGTGTCATCCGGTATAAGAATACCAGGGTTGATATATGTCAATACATGTTATATATATATATATATATATTAATGTAATGTTTGTATGTGTGTGTGTGTGTGTGCGCGCGCGCGCGTATGTTTATGTGCCACTGCTAAGTCGTTCTAACAATTCCAGATCAAGATTATTGCATAATCGGCCTTGAGTTCAACACAAATGCCCGTCCGTTATAAATGGCGATGCACTCAAGTTAGCAGTAGGACAAGACAAGACAAGACAAGACTAGACAAGACAAGACAAGACAAGACAAGACGAGACGAGACAGGGAATCAGAATTAGAATCAGAATAATTTATTCGACCATAAAATACATATTATATACAGCAAGAAATGTAAAGAAATGTCATGGAGACTCTCTTTAAGACATTATGCATACCGCTAACATAAGAGCCACCATGTTGTTAAATGTATAATTTTAATACAAAGTTATAACAATAATTATTGTATTGAATATGATTTGATAAGTACTCACCATTAATTTACACTGTTTAAAACTAACTAACTAACTCACTCACGCAGTCACGAACATTAACTAACTACTAACACTAACTAACACCAAACAAGCAAAATAATATACTATAATAATAATATATAAATTACACTAATGTTAAAATTAAACTGACATGTCTTCAATAGCTAAACGTTATTAAACATTTTATTAAAAACATCTAAACAGTTAGCCAATAACGCTAATTAATACTAATCAACTGTCTAATAGCCCTACTAATATTAATAAAAAAACGCAAATACTTAACCCTAAAAATCTTTAAAAAATACTAACAGTATAAAATACAATTGTTACAACACTGTAATGGTGATTCTTTCTGTATACTCATAACAAAACAACATACACAGTTTAGAAACCGTTTAAGTTAGAAGGTTTATCTCATTTGCAGTTAATGCAAATATAAAAGTTTGGGACAAAACATTAAGTTTCATAATTCCTTATCAAGTATTTTTTTTACAGTATATTGAAAAACGTTGGAGAGAATGGGTATAAATCTTATTTCTGAGTTCAGATGGTACATTGTTGACAGTGTGAACAATTGAATGTATAAAGCAATTAGTGGTAAAATTATGATTTACTCGGTTTATGTAGATATTATTACTGTCTGTTATGATAGTTATGAACGTTTGAATTATGAACAACGGGTATAGTATAATAGTAATAATGATAATGTTTATTTCAGACAAAAGTCCGTACGTACAATACAAGTAAATATCAATAAAAAACAAATTAACAAAATACAAAGATATAGACACACATGGAATAAAAATAGACGGTTAATAAAAAAGTATATATAACATGTGCCTTCAAGTTTAAGTATACAATTGTGTAGTCCAGTATTTAAACACAGGACTTCTAAAATGTATATCAGTATACAAATAATTCACACAAAGTGCCTTTTCAGACTGTTGAAGACGACATAATAAGCTAAATATGGATGAACGCATAGGTTCATTAAAAGATTTAACACAGTTTCTAGCAAACATAAAACTTGCACTACAGCGTTGTTATATACAACAGTAATAGCTTTCAAACTCTGTTTTTTTAATTTACCCCAAACACTTGGGGTGTACATAGTACCACAGTAGGAGGGAAATAGCGAAGTTTTAATGGTAGAGCTGCAAAGGCGAAATGTTAGTGCTAAGACGTTGGCCTGAGCATATATGCAACTTTTCTGTCTGACAATGTCGTCATCATCAGTAAGATTATGATTAATTATATGACCCAGATATTTGCATTTAACAGAGGAAACGGACGATCATTTAGAGTGACAAGGTGAAGATTTTTCATGTCTTGAAGTTTGTTGTCAATAACCATAGAATACGACTTGTTGGCATTATACGTTATGTTAAACATTTCACCATACTTAACAAAACAATATGTTAGTTTTCTCAACCCAGAAACACTAGGTGAAAAAAATATAGAAAAGCTCTGATACCATATGACAGTGAATTTCTGTGTACTGTACCAGTGATACAGAAAGCGCACAATAAAAGCAGGACAGCCACTGTCAATTAGTTTAGTGAATAGCTTGTTATGGTTCACTTTGTCGAAGGCCTTGGAGGCATCCAACATAATTTAACAGGATTGATCATTATTACCATCGAGAGAATTAACTCTAGATGTCAGGTGGACAAGGAAGCCCTTTGGCTTATCGAGAGTCCAAACCTTTTATCTACATATATCCAGCCCTTCTGAGGTATGTGTCGATTTTATTTTTAAACATATTCACATTACTAGCACCCACACAATCATTAGATAATCTGTTCCATTCATTCACAGTCCTTTGTGAAAATTATAACTTTCTTACGTCTAATCTACACTGCTCCTTTACTAATGTAACTTCATGTCCTCTAGTGTTTCTATCTTTCTTAACTGAAAAAAACATATTTCTATCAATATTTTCATAACCATTCAACATTTTAAACACTTCTATTTGATCTCCTCCCAATCTCCTGGTCTCTAGTTGTTAAACCAAATTTTTTAGGCGTTTTTCATAACTAAGATCCCTCAGTTTTGGTATCATTTTAGTCGCTTTCCTCTGCACTCTTTCTAGCATATCTATGTCCTTCTTGCGGTATGGCCTCCACGCTTGTATACAATATTCTAAATGAGGCCTAACTATCGTTTTGTACAGCGGTATTATTAGTTCTTTTTCTTTATATGCTATATTTCGCCTAATCAATCCAAGGATTTGCTTTCCTTTTGAAGATGCAATTCCACACTGCTCTGAAACCTTCATGACAGCATTAATTGTCAGCCCTATGTCTTTTTCTTTTACAGTAGTACTTAGCACAGTTCCCCCCATTGTATATTCGACATATTCGTTCCCATGTCCTGTGTGAAGGCATTTACATTTCCCAAAATTGAACAACATTTGCCACTTTTCAGACCATTTGATCAACCTGTCAAGATCATCTTGTAAATGCTGTCTATCTCCATCACTTTTAATCCTTCTAAACACTTTTGTATCATCTGCAAATTTCAAAACCTTGCTAGCTATATCATCGTCCAAATCGTTTATATATATTAAGAATAATATAGGTCCCAGTACAGATCCCTGTGGAACCCCACTCAAAACTGATTTCCAGTTTGAAGCCTCCCCATCAACAACTACCCGTTGTCTTCTGTCAATCAGCCATTTTTCTATCCAGTTAATTATACCATTTCCTATGCCATGGACCTTTAGTTTAAGCAGTAATCTTTGATGTGGCACTTTGTCGAAAGCTTTGTGAAAATCTAAGTAGATGATATCTACTGGTGATCCATCATCTACCCACTTAGTGATATCTTCCAAAAAACATAACATATTTGTTAAGCATGACCTCGCTTTTAGAAACCCATGTTGAGATGGGTTTATCAAGTTATGTTTAACAAGAAAATCCACCATATGATCTTTAATTAGTCTTTCTAATAATTTACAATTCACCGATGTTAAACTAACTGGTCTATAGTTCTTTGACTTGTTTCTCGAACCTTTTTTAAATAACGGTATAATGTTTGCTTCTTTCCATTCTAAAGGAACCACTCCCTCTTCTAATAACACGTTGAAAACTGTTGCAAGCGGTATGCTAATTTGTTCTACAATTTCCAATAGTAGTTTGGGTGGAATACCATCCACTCCAGGTGATTTATTATCCTTCATAGCCCTAATTTTCTTAGCTACCATTTCTGGGGTTACAATTAACTGTCTTAAATAGTCTGATTCTGCCCCTTTGAACTTTGCCTCTGGTACTGGCAGTGAACTAGTGTCTTCTCTGGTAAACACTGAACTAAAATACTCATTCAGGTCTTCTGCCATTAAGAATCCTTCTGATATTATATTTCCAGCACTATCTTCTAGAGGACCGACCTTATCCTGAACTTTCTGTTTGCTTCGAACATACGCATAAAAACTCTTGCTGTCATGTTTTATATTACAAGCTAATTTATGTTCATAGCTTCTCTTTGAATTTCTAATTTCAGCTGTAGCTTGGTTTAGTGCTTCTTTGTAAATGTTGTAGTCTTCGTCATTTCCAGTACGTCTATAAGACTTCCACATCATCTGTTTATATTAATTTTTTCTAATGGCTTCTTACGATAAGTATTTCTTTCTGGTCCGTGTCCCTTGTTTTTTGAAGGGAACAAATTTATCTACGATGCACGCAATTTCATTCTTTAAGATATTCCAGCATTCTGTTGCTGTCTTATTCTTGAGTGTGTTATTCCGGTCTATCTTTGCTAAATATTTCCTCATTTCCTTATATCTTCCTTTATTATTTCTTTCTGATTTTACTTTGATGGTAAAATGTATCTGGTTGTGATCACTACTTCCCAGAGGCTCACATAATTGAACATTGTCAACTAATTCATTCTGTGAGGACAAAACTAAGTCTAACACATTCTCTCCCCTGGTTGGTTCTAGCACATGCTAAGAAAGGAAACTGTCTTGTACTAAAACTAAAAACTTGTGGTCCTCACTACCCATACTCTGTAGAGATTTCCATTTTATATGCCCATGGTTAAAATCCCCCATTATAACACAGTCCCGTTTGCTCACTTCCCTTCTAGCGTTTTGTATTTTTTATTCTCTTCTATGCTTATGTTTGGACTTCAATAAACGAATCCAACCGTTAACGTTGAGTTTCCTGTAACTATGTTACACCAAACAGCTTCTTTGCAATCTGCTTCTCTGTGTAATTTTATTTCATCAGCCTGGATAGGTTCTTTAATATATAAAATAACTCCACCTCCCTTTCTTCCTATTCTATCTTTCCTAAACATTACATATCCTGTCAGTCCCAATTCGGCATCTGATATATCGGTGGTTGCCCATGATTCGGTTATACCTATTATGTGAGGGTCAATATCTTCTACCATAATGTTTAGTTCATTTCTTTTGTTTACTATACTCCTTGCATTTAAACAAACACATTTATACCCAGCTTCAGAACAGTTTTCCAGACTGTTCTTTGCTGAATTATTTTTGCTGTCTTTATCTATGCCTCTAGTTTCAGGCTTCTCTGCGAGTCACCCCTGCGAATTTAGTTTAAATAGATGCAACCTGTCCCACTGTCAACAGATTGCAGCAGATTCTCTGAGAATACTGCTGCCCCCTTTCCACTTAGATGGAGGCCGTCTCTCATGTACATATCTTCTCTCCCAACAAAGTAACCCCATAAATCTATGAATCCCACGCCCTCTTTCTCACACATCTGCTCAACTAGTGCGTTGATCGCCATCCTCTTACAGTTTCTGTATCTTGTCCCCCTTCCTCCCATTACTGGCAAAATTCCTGAGAGAATAACCTGTTCCACTCTTGTCTTCTTTAGCTTCCACACTAGGTGTCTGTTCTTCTGAACTATCCCAGTTGTTCCCTCCTTGTCTGCATTGTTTGTCCCTACGTGTACTAGTATAGACCCTCCCTTGCCATGCCCCAATACCTTCTCTACCCTTTTGGTCACATGCTCTATCTTAGCCCCCGGTAGACATACAACAACGTCCTTCCCCTAGCATATAGTCTTGTCTGTTTTTCTCAGAATTGAATCGCCCATAAACACTCTCTCTTTTCTCCTTGCCCCCTCAATCACTGCCTCGGAGTAGCTCCTCCGGTTTGCACATGTCTGGTTGTTGTCTTTTCCTCTTGCCGTCTTCTCTCCTGTCACATTCTCTTCCATTCCCTTCTTTCCTGTCGCGTTTTCTCTTGTCCCTTTTTCTCCTGTCATCTTCTCTTCTAGCACATTTACTCTCACTTCATTTCGTCCCTTCATCTTTCCTCCCATCACATTTTCTTCTCTCCTCTCCCGTCCCTTTTCCCCGGCTACCTCCTTCACTATGGTCACTTTCTCCCCTGTCACATTCACGCCTATCATGTTTTCTGTTTTTTGCTGAACACTCTGCCTTTTTCCGTCAATCTTCTTTCTCACAGTCTTACCAACTGCCTCTGTGGTATCTACCTCTTCACCACCTGTATCGCTGTCGCGTCTCTCCTCGTTCTCTACAGTCTGACTACCTGTTGATCTATCCCCACTGACCCGTTTTCTTTTCCTCTGCCGAACTCTTTTCCCCCGTCCCTCTGTCTTCTCAATGTCTTGTTCCTTTACACCGGTCACCTTCCCTCCTCTCAGTCTCCTTTCTTCAGTCTCCGAGTCACAATTCTGCTCCTTCTGTGTTGTAGAATTCTCAACTCTCTCCGCGTCATCCCTCTCTGCTCCATCTATTTCTATGTTGAGTCTCACCTCCTTCTCCTTCACTATATCCGTCAACTTACTCACCTCCTTCATCAGACATTCCACCCTCAAACGTGAATCCGTCATCTTTGGTCTCTGCCCATGATTTTGGACAGCCAGACAACGCAAAATCCACCCAGCTCTATATCATAATGACATACATAGAAGAGCCATTCGCTATGTTCTTTCTTCAACAAGTTCTTTTAATATAAATATGAGCATCTCTGGTGAGTTATGCTTTTAAAATCCAAATTGGTTGGCACACGTTGTGAAGAATATAGTAGCCCTTGATAACATTAAATATTCAAATAATTTACTAGCAATTGTTGCAAGAGCAATATGTCTGTAGTTATTGTTATCAGCCAAATCACCAGCTTTGTTTTTAATTATTGGAGCTATTATTGTGACCATCACAGCGCCAGGTCAATCTTTTTAGTATGTGTTGGAGAGCCAGGTACAGAATTAAGCAAAGACTGCTAATGATGAAACCACATATTCTTTACGTTTTCAGCGCACCACATGCACCGCCAACATTGCTATGATTTTGCATTGTTTATTTGTTTGATATCTTTCCAGAAGTTTTTAGAGTCATTACTATATAGTTTTGAAGCAAGTCGCTTAAAAGTATTCTGGGAATTTTTTTATTTACAAGTTTAAAATAGATCTGCAACTTGCATGTTAGTCCAGTAGAAATTGACGATGACCCGGACATTTTGGTTAAAAAGCCAATTTTTATTTTAAGGTGACCAGTAGGGTTTCCTGAACTTCTAAGAAAAAACCAACCAAAATCAACCCTGAGGAACTTTGTTTTTACCCCAATCCTTGTTTTGGGGTGTTTCGTTCCAATTTCGAAGTAAAATTTTTGTTTGTGTTTGTTAGTCATATTTTTAACTGTTTTATTTATTGGTTAATACATTTGTAATGATATGTATACTGGTATATTAAGTCACACATTAATTATGAAGTTTAATTAATCAATTAATTAACCAATTAATTAATTAATTAGTAATATATTTTTTATATAGCATTCGGTCCCAACTTTCAATGGCGATATACTTTGATGAAATTATGTGCATGTATCGTAGATCGTCGAGACTTACATTTCAGTTACTTTTGGTGTAAAGCGAAACCATATACCGCTCCCCAACTGTCGCAATGTCGGAGCTCGATGCAGTGTTACTGCCGAATATGGCAACGGATGTTCTCAGCTCTGTTGAAGATCCTAGAAGTTTCATGTTTTTGACTTTGCCAATACCATAGATAACTGGCATTGCGTCACAGCCAGACATAGCGTGTGCAGATGACAAGCACTTACACATCTCCTTTCCGAGAGCATGTTGACCAGCGCTGATACTGATTAGTTTTTGCTTGGTTTGCATGTAAATAGAGGACTTCTCAGGCGTATGGTAAAGCAGGATTACAAGCAGATCTGTATTACCACAACGGACACATATGTTCTCGTGGGATTCTGCAACTTCTAGGATAGACTTCGCAATTGTGGTATCCGCATCTCCTTCCTCGCCAGCGTGATGTACCTCGACACCTTCTTTCAGCAGGTAAGTAGAGAGGAGATTAATGAGTTGCTGTTTGTTGTACTTGTTTGAAAGAAAACTACTTTTGTCTGAACAACACATCAGCGGAAAGGATCTTGCCCAATTTACGTAGCTTCTGTTCGGGTTCCTTGGTCGTGAGCACTTCATAGCTGTAGAACACTATGAGCCAGACCCTATCGTGTGCTGCCTAGTGTAGAACATACATCACATAAGATGAAAACACTTCATGAAAGGTACCTGTCTTTGGCCAGGGTATCTGACGCAGAACGGCACATCCATCCACAACTGTGGCTTTGACGTCAATGTCATCATTGCAGACAACATGGGGATCGAGGGTGGTGACGTATGAAACTAATTTTGACTTCACTGGCCTTCGCATTGTGCCATTATCGTGGAATATAGCTGGGGCTACGGCTGCTAGCTCATGTGAGAAGACACTGCGATCTGGTGGTCCAGAAGTATATGCCCTGGCCAATAGTCTCTGGTACAACTCCGTCGACGACATGCGCACTTCTTTTCCATCTTTCAGTTTGACAGTTTTCCTTATATCTGCGAAGGTTTTGACTTGGTCTGACTTCATGAGAACTATGTCTCCGTACGTCTGATCTGTGCTCTACTGGTAGATTTTCATTCCAATATCCACAGCTTGGTCTACATTGACTCATCAGCGCCTACAACATTTTGTAGGCGCTCGTCATTGTCGGTGGAAAATGGGTTGTGACTGTTATAATCTGACATTCTGTAGTCGTTACATCGGGTATAATCTATTCTGTGTATACGGCGCGCTGTTGCGCGCTTTGTGTGTAGTTGGTTTCCGCCGCAGGCGTGGTTCTTCGTTCTCAAATAAACGGTTTATAATACTTACTACTCTCTAGTTATACATTAATAGTCAAGTTACGACAGTGACTTCGCAGAAAATTCAGGAATTGAGCCAGATTAATGCTGTCCTGTTTGATGCGACAGGGAGTTTAATAATCGTAACCTCTCGAGGTCGTACGACTTGGCATATATTCTGATGCAACAACCTGGTTTGTTGCCTGAGATGATTTAGTAACATTTTTTGAGGTAGTGTAAGTATTTCCACATTTGTCATGGACGTAATGATCACCTGCATTATTGAATTGTTCAGCCAACCCATCACCTCGTAGTTTTGACACCGCTACCAATGAATCTATCCCTTTCTTTCTAAGTTTAACCATTAAGCCACCCCCATCTTCTTGACAAATGACAATTTGTTCCATGTCAATGACCCGTTCCTGAAAAAGATGTATGACTATTATCTAGGCAATCTTCATAATATGCCTATGTGTACTATAATTATGGGTAATATGTTCTACAACAGTTGCTAACTTTACTTTATGTAATTACTCAAACAGAGATTTCGGATCTAAAATGCTATCATACTAATTTTTCACTGATAAATTAACCAAGGTCTACCGTTAAGCCTTGGCTACAAAAGTATGAAGAATGTCATGTTTGGTTTACCATATCGCACATTTTCAAATCGCTCAAGCACAAATGCATAATAATCCGTAACAATAATTACAGAAATTTATTATAACTTTTCTAACAATCTGTAAGCAAGTAATTAATACAATAGCTGTTATTTATTTAGAATATAGATCCATTGTGTAAAATGTATTGAGGGGGTTTACGAAAACGGTTTGTTGTATTAAGTACTACGAATTTTAGTGCAATTAATATAATTATATGTGATATTATCGCTCGTGTTTGGATTTTAAAACATTGGCTTTCGATACAAGATCTAATCTTGTGGCAAACACTTGATTTCTTATTATTAGCGAGATGATGGATACATAAAATACAAATCAACACAAGTATCCTAACCGTTAACTTGCTGGCCAGTGGAAGTCAGTGCGCCAAAACTCATTTCCATTTATGTATGAACAGCCAATAAAAAGAAAGTGTTGCAAAAAGCGACTGACAGGGTACGTATATTGTTCATGAAAAAAATCGAGGTTCCCCAGGGTTGATTTTGGTTGGGTTTTTTTCTAGACGTTCAGGAAACACTACTAGTCGTCTTAAAACAAAAAATTGCTTTTTAACTAAAATGTCCGGGTTTGGTCAAATTGTGCTGATTTCTACTGGACTATGTCTAATAACATGTTGCTTAATATAACAATGTTGTGTATTTTATTTGCCAAAAATTACATTTTATGAAAAATTATCTAGGAGGTACTCAAAACAACCTGTGTAATGTTTTAGATACAAATGATGATAATAACGAACCACAAGTAATACACTGCTCTTCTTATTATGACATTGATAAATTCGCCAAACTGGCAAATAAAACTACTAACAGTTTTACTATTCTAAGCTCAAACATTCAGTCTATAAATGCAACATTTAATGAACTTGAAGTATTGATAGAGGATTTACGTAGTAATAATGTTAAATTTAGTGTAATATGTTTACAAGAGACGTGGAAAACTGATAGTGATGATTTCTCTCAATTTTATTTAGATAGATATGATTGTATAACACAGAGGAAAAAATGTAGTGACAAAGGATTATTATTAATATATGTAGATGATAAATATAAATCTGAAATAAAAATGAATCTAAATACGTACGATAATTGGGAAGGGTTAATAATTCTGTAAGTAACTGGAAATGGTTTATCAAAGACAATGACCATCGGAAATATATATAGACCCCCAATGTCATGTAACGAAAATATTACACAATTTACTTATGAATTTTCGTCAGTTTTATCATCTCTGGAAAACAGCAATAATAATAATAATCTCATTACAGCAGGGGATTTTTATATAAATTTACTTAAAATAAATGAAAACAGAATATACTGTGATTTTTTTGATACCTTAACATCTCATAGTCTTTACCCCCAAATTACGTTCACAAACTCGTTTCATTACAACAAACGGAATACTAATAGATAACTTTTTGGCTCACTAAATCAATTTATATTAGAAAGTACTGCTGGGATTTTCTCAAACACTTTCTCGGACCGTCAACCTTATTTTGTAATTATATACACTATTCCTAACGCTGAACTCCCTCCTAAATTTGTAAAAATTAATATACAAAGTGTTGAAGCTATGCAGAAAGTTAATATTGAAATTGGTTCTTATAAATTATACAACAAATTACATAAAAAACAAAATGAAGATCGCAACCTAAATTACAATATAATGCATGAAGAAATCATGCGCGCTAAAAGTAAGTACATGCCAATTAAAATAATGAAATTTAATAAATACAAACACAAAAAATCGACATGTTTTACTAAAATCTATTATATATCGGGACACACTTTATAAACAATTAAAAATGACTGACTCTAACTCACCAGACTACGATATTACTAATACCAAAAATAGATAGGCGAGCGAAAAATGAACAACTGTCAAACACGTTCCAAAAACGCCTTTTGAACGACTGCTAGTACCATTACGGTTCGTCGGATCCCAACAATATTGATGTCGTTTGAAAGTTTAAGCTTTCTGCTATTCAAATATATAAATGGTTTTCTGATAATCATTCCTAAAATTAACTAAAACGGACCTACAACCGGGCCCGTTCCGGTGTCTTAGACACTGCGAACGATGTTGTTTCGTCGACACAGTTCACCAATCTACCGATTGAGGCACCATTATCAGATTTCATGGTATAAGCTCCACCCACTTTCGAACGGCTGCTAAAATGACATACGCAAAGTAGGCGTGACATCACAATCACGTATATCAACCAACCAACGCAACGAATTTAGACCCGCTGGGTGGCCTACGTTATTGTGACGTCACGCCGACGCAGAGATATATCGGTTTCGCTGCGATCAAAGCACATCAATTTCGCCGCGGTTTAAAAGTGGGTGGAGCTTATAGCATGAAATCAAGAAATGGTGAAGTGCGCATGTCTAAACCTATGCAAATGAGGAAAACAGCGCCGCAATCGGAAGATTAGTGTAGTGAGTACCCGCCGCCAACATTGTTCGGAACCGTACATAACACCGAAAACGGCGTGATTGTAGATCCGTTTATCGCTGTTCTTTAAACGATTACCGGAAAATCTAGATGACGCTAGAATAACAAAAGTGCATCCTTTCGAATGATACCAAGATCGTCGGGACAGGACGAGCCGTGAGGGTGCTAGCGACCGTAGAATTTCATGTTTTGGACGTGTTCTGAGTTTTTCGTTCTGATATATGATCTTATATATTTTTGCTAATACTAATCTAAAAACTTACAATACTATATTAAAAAGAAATATCCGTGCAGCTAAGCAAATCTACGTTGAATCATGATTTAACCAATACAAAAAAGATATCAGAAAAACATGGAAAACTATAAACGAAATTATCTTAAAAAATAAAACAAAGAAGCCATGTTCATCAACTTTTAAAGTGAATGGTACTACCATAACAGATAAATTAGAAATAGCAAACAAATTCAATAACTATTTTACAAACATAGCTCAAACTATTGTAGAAGACATTAAATATACAGGAAGCAAAAAATATGACTACTACTTAAATACAAACGTTAGATCTACTCTTAAATTTAAGAATGTGGATGAAGAAACAGTAAGAAAACAATAAATGATCTCCCAACTAAAACAGCAGTGGATTTGATGGAATTACATCAAAACTGCTAAAACTAATTGAACCAACAATAATTAAATCACTAACCCTAGTAATTAACCAAGTTATTAATACTGGCATATTTCCTGTTAAACTAAAAATTGCAAAAGTAGTTCCAATTTTCAAAAAGGATGACCCAACTCTAATTTCTCTCCTTCCAACTATTTCTAAAGTACTAGAGAAAATAATCCATAATCAGATATCCACTTATTTTATTGATTCCAAGTTATTGTTTGATAATCAATACGGATTTAGACTTAACCATTCAACAGATTATGCATCACTCGAACTAGTAGATAGAATAATTACTCAAATGGACAACAAACAATTACCAATCAGTATTTTTCTTGACCTTTCCAAGGCTTTTGACACTATTGACCATTCGATATAATATTAAACAAGTTAAGATATTATGGCAAAGATGGCAAGACTCTTCTTTTATTCTAAAGCTATTTAAGCAACCGGAAACAGTATACCGAATTTGAAGATACCACATCTGATACTTTACCTATAATAGTATGTTTGCCACAATGGTTCATTCTTGGACCACTGTTATTTACTATATATATATATATATATATTTATATATATATATATATATATATATATATATATATAGCAAGCCAAATGTTTAAATGCATAATGTATGCTGATGATACCACTTTATTTAACACAATTGAAACTTTTAGTGATAAAGCACACAATAGACATATAGAATCTGTAATAAATGAAGAACTCCTCAAAATAATTGAGTAGCTTAATATTAATAAGTTGTCACTAAATAAAAGTAAAACTAAATATATGACCTTCCAAATGCCAAACAAATCTACGCAAAGCCTATTTCTCAAAATTGATAATATAAATATTGAGAGAGTGGAAGAATTTAACTTATTAGGTTTACCTCTAGATACTAACTTAAATTGGAAAAAAACACACTGAAAAAATATCAAATAAATGTTCCAAAACTATAGGAATATTAAATAGATTAAAACATGCGTTACCTCTAGAAAAAAATATCTTATATAATACACTGCTACTATCTCATATTAATTATTGTATTATGACATGGGGATTCTGTATGTAAATACAATTCACATACAGAACCACTTTTTAAACAACTCAACATACTAAAAGTAGAAGACTTGCTAAATTTACAAGAACTAAAATTTTATTACAAATACAAACATCTAAATTTACCCGTTTACTTATTAAATTGGCAGTTAACTCCACATACCAGCACACACAAACATGACACTCGAAGAGCAACTGAACTACACACCTTCAGAACTAAACATGAATTTGCAAAAAAGTGTCTTAAATATAACTTACCACATGTTATAAATAATATCCCTGATTTTGTGAAAGATAAGATAATGACCCATAGTTTGAAAGGATTCTCAAGTTATGCTAAATACCACATGCTACCAAAATACAACGTCACGTGCAATATACTAAATTGCTACATATGCCAATTAAATTAATAAATTATAAATGAGAAACACAGTTAATAAAAATGCATCTTTAAAATGTGTATAGTCACATACATGCGTACATGCGTACATGCAAACTCAACACATTACAATGCATATTACATCAACAAAACAACCATCATACACATTATGTAAGAGAAGACAAATACATTTCTTTTTTAATGTTTGACATAATCATTATATTTTGTTATATAAATCTTAGGATTTGATACACTAAAAATATTTTGGCTCCTGTGATAGCGATCAGTTTTGATCTTAATAGGAGTCTCCCATCCCACAGCAACTGTTTTTTTTAATTTTGTTGCAAAATGTATACTATATTCTGTTGATTGCATATTTTCAGTTGTATTATACATTTCACATTTCAATATTACTGTATATGCCGGTATGTGTGTATGTGTATGTAATACGTGTATGTGTGTATATAATTATACATAATTGGTATTTTTTAATGCTGTTAGGAAAATAAAATCATCTTTATCTTTATCTTGCCCCAGTCTCGGTTGTATAAAAGACAACGCGTCACCATAGAAACCGACAAGTTTCCCAATGTCACGTGACGTGTAACCGTCACGTCAGTGTTAACCGTGTGTGGTCATATCAAGTATGGAGAAACGAGAATACATGCAAACCTGAAGTCACAACAAATGCTCCATTGTTATGGCTGGTTCTGCTAATGATAGAGAAATATATGTTGTATTAACCGAGGCAGACATTCTGCAAATACTTAAATACGCCGCCATAATATTCTGCATCTGATGTACGTCCTGTTAATGGAATACATGATACAAGCTGTAGACTCGTGCCGCCGAAGAAATCGCGAATCAATTAGAGAGCGTAAAGTGTTTCACTAATTACCAGTGCGGGTTGCGTACAGGCATGCCCAAATTGTGTTCAAGTCAGCAAAGCAATCCACCCGGGCTAACGTTGCAAGTGATCTTGTCCGTATTGAGCATGCAAGATAGATGCCCGAATACCAGAAGCGATATACACATACTACAAACTCGCAGTCATGTCTTCGAATATGTATTTCGGTTACTTGTGCCAAACAACAGGATGGCATCGATCTAAAAATTATATACATTTTTCTCCGCATGCCAGAATCACACTTAACATATTTAGCCGTTTATTGTAGGAAAAAATGTAATGATCGTGTATGGTAATTTCATATTATCATTGTGTAAAAAACGCCATTTAATTAATCATCAGCTTAAAACTTATTACTGATTAGATACACTATATCAAGCTGTTTCCACTGTGCGCACATCTCTTAGACATCCATGTGTCGTCACAAATCGCACAGTATATTATTTTAAGTTGCACTATACATTCAACATTATGTGTATTTTAAAATGGGCTGTTTTAATGTATTCTATCACAGTGCTTTGTGTTTGCCCTGTGGAGATCATTGAAGAATATATTCAGAATATTACATGTAAAATATTGTTTCATATTTCAATCAAATGACAAACTATTAATGGACGGTGTATCTTCCACAAGATTGCACAATAAGAAATACACTATACACTTCAAAGCCTAACAAGAGTAAACACAACCTACTAGGCACTCATGGAATGCGAACGGTTGGTGGAATATAGTTGATTATCACTTGACGGGTGTAAATCCAACTGAAACATTTTCTAAGCGAACACCATTCTGTTAAACGCGAGAAACCCAATAGTACCTTGTCTTTTGGGCCGAGTCTGAGTGGTTCAACAGCAGCATTAATGATCCTACTAATGGGATGAATGATTGCATCTCAATTAGTATACTTAGTTATTGGCTTGTGTTGACCCAGTAGACCAAACAAAGATGATATCACACCAGCAAAGCAATGCATATTGGTTTTGGTAGCTGCGCTGCTATTGGACTAGTTGTATCAACAATGGCTTCAGCCAGTATTCGTGGTCTCGTGTGTGCATGCGTTCGTGCATGTGTGTATGTGAGCGCAAGGTGATCCCACCTGTTGCCCACGGAGAAGAGTCATAACTCAAATAGCGTGTTCAAATAACAAACTTCCTTAAAATCTTTTGGTATAAAACCATCAGTGAAACGTAAAATAACTAAATCTCTGTCTAAACCTGCTCTGATTTTTAATATGAACCATAATGGTTTGACCAGAGACTCCTTGAAATAGGGTGACTATCCGTCCGTTCAGATATTTTAGTGATGATTAAATAAAGTATCCCTGATCTGTACACATAAATTTGTTCATCTTCTATGATTAATTTTAGTTTAACCTTGATTAGTTATTTACCATAGCCTACGGTAGTAAATTACTAAGCTGAGTAATGTATTGCATTTAACCCAGGTACTTGGGTCATTACTGCTATACAGCGGAACCTCACTGTTACGGTCACACTTGGGATTGAGTTAAAAGTTATAATTATGTCAGAGTTGTATTTTCAATGCACTCGGCAAGGTCCGAAACTTTGCTCCTAATACTACAGTGGTTTGTTACTATAGTTTTCAGGAATTGTCTCTTAGTAGGTGTTTCCTGAGTGTATTTCTTAGTTCTACGCGACAAGGGAGCGGCTTGTTATTTCACTTTCTGGGGAGACATCATTAAGTGATACTGTTACATCCCATCCGTTTTACATGCAACATGTACTTAACCAAAACGTACGAACGTATTAAAGTAACACATTCATTACGGCTACGGATCAGCATTAGTGCTTCGTAGTGATATAAACAAAATAAACTTACCAAAACCTGAATGTTACATAACTGTATCACACAACGTTCCCGCTAACACTAAACACTATTATATAACACACTCTATTATATAACACTCTATTTCTTACAGCAACACTCCTGATATGATGCTCTAAAGCCAAAATGGCATGGTCAACATGCACACGCTCAATTATGAGAATAGCACCAGACAACATGTCATACTCATACGAACATGGCAAAAAAGAACATGGAATAGGATGGAGCATCCACAATTCAACACACTTGCGAGTCCGCATCAATCAAGTCTGTATTCATCAATGTTCATGTAAGTATCATTAACTGTTCATTTATACACAATGCAGTAATTGTATGAACACATGGATGAAGCATCCACAATTTAACATACACGCGAGTCCGCATCAATACTCATCAATATGTTCATGTATGTATCATCAATTGTTCATTTAGATACAACATAGTCCTTGTATTTGCTGGGTAGCTTTGACATGTTGATTCTCTTGGACTCCCTGGGTGTCGTTGGGCGTATAGGAGAGTGTGGCTCTGTCTGGTCACTCTGGTGTTATTGTTTAACCGGTTTGTCCGGCTCAATTTCAATCGGTGTGTTGGCCCGAATGGGTTCAACTGGAGTGACTACAGGATCATCTTGGGATGGGATATTCATGGACTTCTCAACCAATACATAAGGTGGTGTTTCTTATGTTCTTCTTAGGTGTACACGGTTGCGCATGTACACTGTTCCCTCACTATCTTCAACTTCATAGCACCTTTCATCAAGTCGCCTCACCACCTTTGCTTTCTTCCATGACTCGACTCCAAGCTTGAACGGCTTCATTCGGACGGTATCGCCTTGATGCAGATGTAGTTGGCTTGACGGCTGACTGACTTTGTGATTACTGTCTTGGAGCCAGTGCTTGGTAGGCAATCTATTTCCCAGAAGTTCGATTTGTAGTCATGGTGACTCAGTTGACCTTCCTTGGTAAGAGAACAGGTCGACACCGACCTTCTGCCATGGAGCATCATCTTCTCTTATGGGCAGATAGTTTATAACGTGGATAGCTTCGAATTCAGTGGTCGGCTGTTCTTGTCCTGTTGGCAGGAAGGCACGTGACAGGGTGTCTGCGAGATACATCTTCGAGCCCTTCAGGTATTTGACATCGATGTCATATGCAAGTGTATGTAGGAGCATGCCCTGTAGACGTTTGGGTGCTCTGTCCAGAGGTTTCTTTGTTATTGCCTCAAGTGGCTTGTGGTCACTGCAGACAAGGATGGGGCGACCATAGGTGAACGGATGCCACTCTCAAGAGCAACAACGTCGGCCAGCATCTCTTTCTTTATAATGGCACACCTGGTCTCTGTGTCAGTCAAAGCACGACTGGAGTAAGCAGTTGGTCTTCCTTCCTGAACTAGTGCACATCCCAAGCCATAATTGCTAGCATCACACGGAATGACCAGTTGCTTACTCGGGTCAAAGTAAGCCAGAGTGGGCGCCTCAGCCAGGAGTTTTTTCAATGTTGTGAAAGCTTTCTTCTGAGCATCTCCCCACATCCAGGCAACATCTCGCTGTACAAGAGCAGTAATGGGACGGAACACTTCAGTCAACCTGAGTACGTATCTCGCCAGATTTTAACTGTACCTCTTAGCCTCTCCTCCTCACACGGATTCTTCATCTGCAGAACAGCTTCGACCTTGGATGGGTCAGGTTTCAGACCATCAGCTGTGACAACATGGCCTAAGAACTGGATTTCATTCTCATTGAAGCGACATTTCTCACGGATCAGTTTGATCCCATGTTCCTTGCATCTTTGGAGCAGCTTCTGGATCTTGACAAAGAGATCAGTCATCCGATCCTTGGATGATAATATCATCAGCAACACAGTGAACATTTTCCAACCCTTCCAGTGCTTGTTGCAAACGCTTTTGGAAAATTTCACTGCTGACTTTCAAGCCGACAGATAGTCGTCGCCAACAATACCGCCAAAACGGTGTTGCTAAAGTAGTCAGTAGACTAGATTCTTCACCCAGTTCGCAGTGTAGATATCCTTGTTGCAAGTCACACACAGCAGATTTCTTGGAGTTCAAAAGCTTCGGCAGAATGTCGTCCAGAACAGGAAGCTTGTAGTGTTCACGCTTCAGGGCTAGGTTGAACGCAGATTCTGACAGCCCCAGAACTTTTCTTGGCCACAGACATTTTGTTAACCCAATCAGTGGGTTGGTCCACTTTGGCTATGACACCAGTGTGTTCTAGTCGGTCTAGCTCATCTTTTACGGAACTGTTTGGTGATTCTGGTAGGGTAGGCAGTGTTCTCACTACCGGTTCAGCATTTTGTTCCAGAGTGAGACGAATTTTCCCACCAGGAAGCGAGCCACGTTTAACGTCGAACACTTCAGGATAGTCTTTAATGCATGGGGTTTGATAAATTTTACAGCCGGAGACTGAAGATAGTTCAAAGTTCTCGTAGTTCACCGTGATGAGCTTCATGCATTCAGCAGCTTTACGGCTGAGTAGTGGTGTCAGTTCGTCATGATCCACTATGACATAGTCCACTTTTAACTTGTCTCCTGTAGCAGGATTTACAATTTTAGCTCGGCAATTGCCGAAAGTTTCAGTCTTCACATTGTTTCACATCTCCGGAGTTATTGGTTCTGGACGGATATATTTCTCCATCACGTACTTCTTGGGCAGTATGCTGACAGTTGAGCTACATTCAACCTGCATCTGCACTGACTGCTTTTCGACCAGCACTTTGCACAAAATGGGACCATCTTGTGAGGAAAATGCGTGCACATCGGCAGTGAGGCAACTGTTGTCGCCAAAGCTAGCACCGGAGCTATCTGAGTCTAACCCACCTTGTACACTGTGAACAGTCCTAGGAGCCTCTGAAATGGTTTCGGCCCCTACACGCGTCACACGTCTTGCCCCATGTAGGGCAGAGTTCTTTCTTCTTGGGGTGCGTTTTGCAGCAGAATTTGCATTTTTGCTGACTAGCAGATTTTCTTCCACCGAATGTCGACTTGGTAGTGTAGCGTCTGTATCTGGGGTCGACTCGGTTCACTGCTTCTGTTTTATTCAGAATTTTGCATTGCTCTTCAGCTCTTGCATGCACCGGCATATGTCTACTGCTCTGGGTAGATCAAGTTTCGATTGTGAAATGAGTTTGTTGCGGATC
Source organism: Escarpia spicata (assembly GCA_963995525.1). Lineage (NCBI taxonomy): Eukaryota > Metazoa > Annelida > Polychaeta > Sabellida > Siboglinidae > Escarpia > Escarpia spicata. The sequence continues at coordinate 54,030,296 of OZ023208.1, forward strand.
TTGTCATACCTTACATTGAGGATTACCCTGTCGACAATCAACTTGTCTCGTATACCGTTGCAAAACCCATGGGTTTTTGCTATATTTTTCAAAACTGAGTAGTATTGTTCAAATGATTCGTTCTCCTGATTCCAGGTTTCTTCCGTCAAATCCATACCATTGAAGACGCGTAGTGCATCTTTCCCAATACAGTGTAGAAAAAATGCCGTCACATATCAGTCTGGCTTACTGTCGAGTCCATACACGATTAGATAGTTTTCCCACATTTGTTTCCACAACTTCCAGTTATTGACCTGATTGGTTTACAGTTCCAATGCAGGTGGAGGCGTGCCGCTGGGCAATTTCACACAGATGTGATTCTGAGACCGAGGATCATCGACATTTGGAGCAGCTACAGCAGGTGCCAGAACAGCGGCCACGCCGGCCCTTACAGCTGAATTATCGATTATTCTATATCTCACCAACGCCACCATGTTATGATATTTACTCGGGCGTATGGACTTTAGAATGTAAAGGCAGAATACAGACAAAAGTTCTGCTAAACCAAACTTTATTAAACGTGGCTGCCGCGACAAGGGAGCGGCTTGTTATTTCACTTTCTGGGGAGACATCATTAAGTGATATTGTTACACATGGTCTAGTACTATTCGAGTTACTGCTTGTGTTATTATTCCTTTGTTTGTATGGAGACGAATTGGCTAGACGTAGGCTTGGTGGTTCACTGCAATCAGATGTGGACATGTCCGACAAGATAGAGAAGCTGTTTGTTAGCTCTATGGTTGAGTTTGGAAAAAATGAAAAAATTACGAAATTAAGAAATTAAGCAAATCCATGAGACTTGGCTGTTTTGGAGGGCATTATATGCAAATGTCAAAATTACCATGCCAACTACATGGTACCATGTATTGTAATGATCACAGAGTTTCGTTCGCTGGTCCCATCTGGCGATGTTAGTGGATGCTGGGAAGTACTTGTAATCAAAGTCTGGGGACATAAGTAGAGATAGTTGAGGATTGGCAATTCTAGTCAAACTTTCACCATGGTTTTCTCAGTTCTTCTGTTTTATCCTAAGTGTTAGTCCACATAGCAGTAGTATACAGATGACATAACAGTTCATCTTGGATTTGAGCGTGATAATCACAATATGTATAAATCTCAATATTAAAGTATAAAATCACAGTGAAAATATAACCACAGTCGATATAGTCACAGTAGTCTTCAGTGTAAAATTGCAGAAAATGTAAATCACAGTTCTTATAAATATAAAGCTCCTGTAGTGTAAATTATTACATAAAAATCAAGTTAATAAAACACGTACAAGTAATAACAATATTTGTTGTTCTATTAAAAGTTGAGTAACTGTGTTTTTATAGGCTGCAGCATTTTAATATCTAACATATTGAAGGAGAGCGTGTGATTTTGTTACAAGACGCTTTGTGCAGTGCAATTGAAATGTATGTCTTTGCCCTGGTTGTGGTCTCATGGCAATAATGGATAAAGATCGTCTTGGTGAAAGGTTTGTTAGTGGAGAGTTTATTGTAAACTGTGTTTACTGCTGAATTTTAATTGGTTACTGGCAGCCTATATTTCGGACTTTTAATTTGTGTAACTAAAGTGTAGTTTACGGCAATAGGTAATGGACGTTACGTTAAGTCTGAGAAAATGCACTGTATGCTGAGTAATTTTGGGGTGGGTTTGGTTTCACGCACTTTACGTATGTTGTTTACTAGTTCGCAATCTTGTTTGAAGTTTTGGGCTGGTTGTTATGCAAATGTTATTTTTGAAATCGTGGCTTTGGGGGGATTTACTGCAATTGTTGTCTTATATAGGTATTGTAGTGGTGATACTTTTATACATCTGTAAGTTTGTATTAATAAAAGTGTTCAAAATTTATGTTAATATTTATAAACGAAGCGGTAAACAAAGGATACTAAGACACCTGACGCATGCGAACTAATTGGTACTAGGCCTTATCAAAAATACTTATGATCTCTGTTAACATAACTGTCTGAGTCACGAACGAATGAGAGTGGCTTTATTTTGGTTGTGTTTGACTTAGTATATGGACTGCAATGCATTTCAACCCTTTTGGGATTTCATACTTCCCGTGTATAAACACCACAATGGACCTACCAGTGCATGGTTTATTTTGTCGGTATCTTAATAATAATGATGAATTTATAAATTAAATTAACAATCAGTTGATTTGCTTTGCAGCCACAGAGGCTGAATGGTACAATAGGTACACATTAAAATTTGATAACACAATTAAATAAAGTACATGAATAAAGCACTCAGTTGGATATAAAATATCAATGGATAAAATAATAAATAATTAAGACTATTTAATTTCATACAAGTATAAGTAAATAACATTAACTACAATTAAGTTCACTGTTAACGGCAATTTGTAGAAGATTACATCTGCCAGTGATAAAGTTCATATGTTATGAGAGTTCTTAAAATATTTGGTTTTACTTTGAGTAACCAGATACACAGATGCATTGTGGGTTGCATAATGAGATATCCAGAGGGTGTAGTTTGTAGTTGGCTTTTGTAAGTTCGTGAACAACTTTCTGTATAAGGCATCCTTTTGACAGTTTCTCCATATATCAATATATTAAGTTGACAATGTGTTCACAATATCTGATTCTTATCAAATGACTTGCTGCCTCAGGTTCTGGTAGTAAAATTGAGCATTTGTTCAAACGGTAATATTTGCGACAGTTGTTATTGTTATGGGGGCACAGATGACAATAACAAATAATCCATCACTCCTCCCATAGAGAGTCCTTAGTTGTGGGTTACATGCAGCCAGAAATAATTGGTTGCCAGATTAGAATTAATATAAAGTGTACATATTAGTGCGTGAACAGATTAGATTGAAGCTATTCACGTCAATCACAGCCACTATTGACCAGTTTATAGTTTTTCAATAACGAACCAGTTTCATTTGAGCTATTTATAGTAATCCTGATTCATTTTATTTGTTTTACTACCAGTTATGCCAATGGTAGTCATTAATGTGGGCCCAAAGACTTGGAACATTGGAACTATTTGTTAATCTAGTGACCAGCTGGCCCACTCTAAATTCTTATCACTTGTAATTACCCATCTTAGCCAATCATCTGCCAGTCTTCAAGATGGACAGACAGGTCTCTGGCTAAGCCCCTGGTTACATGTAAAAAATGTCAAGGCAATTTTTGCTTGTGCGTAGACTTAATGTTTCTTGTACTTCGGCACAAGTGCAATGCAGTTACAGTTCACTTGATATATAGAGGTAGAATGCACCAATATTTCAAAATAAATCATTGAGCTGGTCTAAATTTGAGGGATGTGAAGTTAAGAGTATTCTGATAAAACGAATAATGTCATTTTCATGAATTTCACGTGGGATGTCAGTTTACAGACGTTTAAAATGGTGTAAATTTTAAATAAATTATTAGGAAAACGAGTCCAAATGGAGGAAGAAGACAATCTAATTGTAGCAAACCTAATTGTGGTTTGAGCTCACGGGTGAAGACCACAATATTGTCAACGGATGCATTCTGTGCTGACTTAACCCAGTAACAGTAACTGTGTTAGTGTATTCAGGAACATCGATTAGTTACGTATCGATGAACAAAACAAACAATCCAATGGGCACAGAAAAGAACATCTTCACGCAGCCATCCATGAAATATGTAATTATGCCATAAATTAAACTATAGACAGTCGTGTGTGTTAATAATTAATCAAATGACTGATGCCACCTCCATTTTCTATGGCAACAATTAATTATCCATGATCTGCCATCTCTTGTCCCCCAAGTGTGTCAATATAATGATAATGTATGGTCTTATATATGCCGGCATCCACATAGAAGATGATCAAGGTGCATAATTACCGCGTTATCAGAGCAACTGTTTGGCTGCAGCTTTCCTGTGTGAGATTTTTTACTTTTCTTGGCATAGATAGTAGGAAGGACCAACAACTTTTTGACTTTTCCAAAAGATACTGACAAAGTAAATAAATAAAACTGCCCAAGTTTTGAAACAGTAGTAGGTGGACTTGAAACGTGCTTCTCCCAAATGACAGTCTAACACTCAACCAAGAGTTATCACGCCCCTCTATCTATGTCTATTTGTAAGAATAATGCAATGTGCTGATTAGATGAAACCATACCAGTTTCATCAATAGGTGGCAGAACTCTACTAATCATACTTACTGTTTGATTTGGTCTGACTCGTTTGTAAGAACTATTTAATGTACAGTAGAATATCAAAACGTATTTAACCATATAAATTATTTTCAAGTTGATTGTACTTGATTGCAAAGGCATGGTTCTGATTATAATATGAATAGCTCAACACATCCCATACGTAGAACTGAAAACATAGCTGCTACTACTGGCATTTAAATATCACATTTAAGTTAAATAATATAATGACAAATAATTTTAAAACACATATTCTTATTATCTATGTATGCTAACAAATTCATGTGATTCTTACCATGGTATTATCAGTTAGCTGGCATTCCTTACCTGTCCTGCATGGCAACCTTAACTAGGACTAGTTAATAGTGGATGTTCTGGTTAACCGGGTCTAACTGCTGGGCTTACCTGTAGTTCAACCTGGAAGGAACTGATCATTCAGATATCACATAACCTATTTGATTGGATGCAATCGTAGTTTGTCCTGCAGCTTAGCAGATGGCAGCACTCCAAAGCTAAACATGATGAAAACTTAATTTAGTCACAACAGAGCAAAACTGTCTTTTTAAGTCATTGTTAAACATGTTAAATGTATCTTTTTCACAGTACTAGGTCCTGTACTGGTTTCTTACACTAATAATTACTGTCATAACAATTCATGTAATACAAGTCACAACCTCACTACCTATTTTTTCTCAAAACCACTAACAGTGAGAGTGGATGGGCCCCTCTTCTAGAAGATACTATATTTGACATTTGTTAGGACATACTTTTGTGCAAAGTGACACATTAACAAGAAGAATGGAAGACTGACTAAGACTATAATGGACACTCTCTATGTCACTATGAGGAACATGATGGGATTTGGTCAAATTGTTCTTACCGTATATCCAACATTCATTATCTATTAGTTATTAGTAGTTACAGGGTAATAAAAATGCCCAACTTGGTGTACATCTTTGTAAACTTGTGGCTCTAGGTGATTGTGTCCATGGTTAGATAAGAAATTAAGCAATCCAGACCACAGTCCTCAGATCGATAGTAGGTGCAACAGGGTACTAGGTGGACAGGATGGTTTCCCAATGATTCACACCTGGCGTTTAACGACAGATTACAAGGCGAAAAGGACCATTTTACCCATAGTAGTGGGTAAAACGGCCCTTAAACTTTGACAGGACCCTGGTTGACTCAAACTCAAAGACAATGACTCTGTCAGTCAAGCAGTGTGTGCGTGCGTGCATGCGTGTGTCAAACTCAAAGCAAAGGTTTGCGTGTAGTGGACACTATGACTATATATGGTATAAGCACTAAATTAAAACACAGACAACAATGTTCACATACACTTTATTGAATATAGTCATTGATCTTGACCTCGATTCTCGCAATTTGTGAAGTCCTATGCCTCTGTGGCGAGTGTGGGCGTGTGCAGTGAAGACTGAAGTTTAACGTGGTTGCATGTGACCAGAGCAGTGTATGTATTAGTGATTTGTGTCTGAGAATGCGACGGTGACTGATTGACACGTCTTTGATCGAAGGTGGCATGTGAAACTACTATACTTACCTTTAGTCAGAGTCTTTTCCAAAGTCAATCAAGATTAACGACATTTAAACATCGACGCTTTCAACGGGTCGTATGCTAAAAACCCGTTCCACGCTAAGCACAACAACAAACATTTTTTGCCGTCTATGTGGACGGTCGACAGGTACCCGCGAAACCCCTCCAGCCGAATTTTGACGACGGTCGTTACGTTCGGAGTTACACGAACATGTTCTCCTCCACCGGCAAGGTGGCGCAAGACGAAGGGAACGGTCTGACACGCACCGACTTTGGCAACGGCTACACCTTCTTCGGATTTGATCTGGCCCCAGACGCCTGTTACGGATCGTGCTTCCGTCTTGTGAAGAAGGGCAACTTGCTCGTCGAAATCCGTTTCGCCACAACACTCGCACAAACGGCGAATGTCGTCGCGTACGTAGGTGGAAATCGACAGGAACAGGAACGTCATCTTCGACTACTGATGGACTCGGACCAGATCAAACGACTGCTGGCACTCGATACGCGGACCAATGCCGTCGCCGGCGACGATATTGCCAAAGACGAACTTCCTAATACGATCGACGCTTATCCAACGGCCTTTTTATGCAACACTTACAACGCTGATCAACCCGGTCAACAGTGGATTGTTCTCTACACCAATAATTGCCGCGGCGAATACTTCGACTAGTATGGGTTACCACCGCTGCACACAACGTTCGTCAAGTTTCTGAACGATTGTTGTGTAGAGTGGACCTACAAGAACAAGACAGTTCAATGTTCTGTTTCTAACATGTACGGCCAATACTGCGTCGCTTTCTGGCTATTTCGCCGTCGCAATGTGCCTATGAAAACTTTTACGAACATGTTTGGTACTGATTTGGTTGGTAACTGGCTTAAAAGCTTGAGAGAGGGCAAACTGTAATTATCGACCTGATAGTCTCTCACTTTGGCGCTGACTGTACATAGCTTTATTACGCATTTCGTTTGACGGAGCCTCTGGTGCGGTGTTGACTCACCCGCAAGCTCGGGGCCGCTGGCGTAGTATTAACAAACCCGTAAACCGTCACTTCACCATATTCTCGCTTGTTGTATTATGTTTTTGCATCGTAATAAAAGTTGCATGCAATCGATGTTTCTTATTTGTTTTGTTTTCCTACACGCACACGCACGTACGGGTGTCCGTGGGTGCGTGTGCGTGTGCGTGTAGAAAAACAAAACAAACAAGAAACATCGATCGCACGCAACTTTTATTTTGATGCAAAAACAAACTTCGGGTCACATAACCAGGGTAGATCAGTTTTCTCGACCGGAAGTGAAGTACATGATAGAAAATCGCGACCAGAAATAATTGTCCTTTCATATTTCCAAATATAGTATTATAGGTGTGCACTTGGTCTCAGCCCGCCCGCGCCGCCAGGAGGCGCTTCCGGTTCCGATCATAGCCAGTCAGCAGTCGTGAAAACGAACCGGAAACGCACGACAGGTTAGTATAACGGAAAGTATAAAATAAACTGGATATGGAAAATAACCAATCAGCAGTCGTTAAGGTAAACCGGAAGTGCATGACGAGATACTAAATGGCAGACTTCCGGTTCTGGTCACGTGGCTTCCGGCTTCACTTGTTTGGTCAGTTCCGATCACGTGATTTCCGGTTCCGGTCGGATCCGGAAGTCACGTGACCGGAAACAAAATGGCCGACCAAAATGTTTTCTGTACTTAAAGAAATGTATAAACGTTTAAAAGTTAACAGCATAAATTAATGGTGGTTACGGCTTCACGTGATTGGTCAGTTTCGATCACGTGACGTCCGGTTCCGGTCCTGTGGCCTCACGTGGTTGGTCCATTCTGGCCACATGACCGGAACCGAAAGTCACGTGACCGGTTCCAAAATGGCCGACCATAGGCCCTCCGGAAGATAACCAACTGCACACCTATACTGCTAGTTTCCTTTCTCAACATGTGCTAGAACCAACCAGAGGTGAGAATGTGTCAGACATAGTTTTGTCCTCACAGAATGAATTAATTGACAATGTCAAGATATGTGAGCCACCGGGGAGTAGTGATCACAACCAAATACATTTGACCATCAAAGTAAAATCAGAAGGGAATAGTAAAAAGCATTATATGAGAAATATATAAGGATATGAGGACTTGAGAACGTGAGGAAATATTTAGCAAAGATATCTTAAAGAGTGAAATTAAGTGCATAGTCAAAACAATTGTACCCTTGAAAAGACAAGGGAAACGGTCCAGAAAGAAACACTTATCGAAATAAGCCATTGGACAAAGGGAATTATAAACATATATTGCTTGAATTCATGTTATATTACATTCTGCTCTCTATTTCCATATCCACCAAGCCAAACAAATTCAATTAATTAGAAATTCCACATTTTATGCTGTGCATTCGGATATTTTCGAATATACATATTTTTGGCGCACTTTTCGGGATGCCGAGATGTGACATTACTTATGACTCAAACTCGGATCAGGCAGATCCTTTCCATGCATTCAGAGCATGTTTACAAGTATAGCTTTTGGGTCGAAACGAGCGTCAGAATGAGTTATTGTGCAATATTCCGATGTAATACAAACACTAGTCATCATAGAGGAACAAGTAGTTATCTTACGGTTCCACATAAATCGAATTTTATACAAAATAATGAATGCGATTGCGTCTACAATTAGTACAAGTCTACTAGGTTTCACCGAGCTTGGGCTCGTTTTTAGAATAATTATATCGAATGCAACCAACGGGAGATAATCTACGCAAATAAACATACATAGCAAACAGATATTGTATCCAGCTACAGAAAGTAACGTGTATAATCTCATAATATCACTAGGATATCGATATATGAAAGAATTGTACAATTTATCATAACAACTTAAATCAGTCAGAGAGTTTCCGCTGGTGCCGCTAGCTCAGTTGGTAGGCGCGTTTGTTTCTTGTCACGTATTTTATAATCGGGCGACGCCGGTTCAATCCTGACACCATGCAAATCATTGATTTTCTTTACACTTTTTTGGTTTATGTTTTCACCAAGTAATATAAACCAAATCATTGTGTACTATAATACACATATATTGCACAATAACTTATTCTGACACTCGTTTCGACCCAAAAGCTATACCTGTAAAGTGCTCTGAATGCATGGAAAGGGTCGGCCTGATGCGAGTGCGTGTCATAAGTGACGTCACGATACCACGTGATCGCCTACTCATTAAAATTTAATTTTCCGCGGGAATCGCTTCACAGTATTTTTTTAATGTTATCAAATGTTACATACAATGTTAAACTTTGTGTACACATGGAAAAAGGATTTTAGCTAATGGCTTATTTTTATTTCCTTTAAGTATAAACAAATGATGTGAAAGTCATAGATGTACTGGAACAACATTTATAAAGAAGCACTTAACCAAGCTACAGCTGAAATTAGAAATTCAAAGAGAAGCTATGAACAACAATTAGCTAATAATAATAAACATGATGGCAAGAGTTTTTATGCGTATGTTCGAAGCAAACAGAAAGTTCAGAATAAGGTCGGTCCTCAAGAAGATAGTGCTAAAGATATAATATCAGAGGGATTCTTAAAAGCAGAAGTCCTGAATGAGTATTTTAGTTCAGTGTTTACAAGGGAAGATATTATTTCACTGCCAGTACCAGAGGCTAAGTTCAAGGGGCAGATTCAGACTATTTAGGATAGTTAATTGTAACCCCGGAAATGGTAGCTCAGAAAATACGGGCTATGAAGGATAAGAAATCACCTAGAGTGGATGGGATTCCGCCCAAACTACTATTGGAAATTGTAGAATAAATTAGCATACCGCTTGCAACAGTTTTCAATTTGTTATTAGAAGAGGGAGTGGTTCCTTTAGAATGTAAAGAGGCAAACATTATACCGTTATTTAAGAAAGGTTCCAGAAACAAGTCAGATTTATAGACCAGTGAGTTTAACGTCAGTGATTTGCAAATTATTAGAGAGACTAATTAAAGATCACATGGTGGATTTTCTTGTTAAACATAACTTGTAAAACCCATCTCAACATGGGTTTCTAAAAGCGAGGTCATGCTTAACAAATATGTTATGTTTTTTGGAAGATATCACTAAGTGGGTAGACAAGGGATCACCAGTAGATATCACCTACTTAGATTTTTAAAAAGCTTTCGACAAAGTACCACATCAAAGATTACTGCTTAAGCTAAAGGCCCATGGCATCGGAAATGATATAATAAACTGGATTGAAAAACGGCTAATTGACAGACGACAACGTGTAATAGTTGATGGGGAGGCGTCAAACTGGAAATCGGTATTGAGTGGGGTACCACAGGGATCAGTTCTAGGACCTAAATTATTCTTAATATATATCAACGATTTGGATGATGATATAACAAGCAAGGTATTGAAATTTGCGAATGATACAAAAGTGTTTAGAAGGATTAAAAGTGATGGAGATAGACAATATTTACAAGATGATCTTGACAGGTTGATCAAACGGTCTGAAAAGTGGCAAATGCTGTTCAATTTTGGGAAATGTAAATGCCTACACACAGGACATGGGAACGAAGATGTAGAATATACAATGGGATTACTGTTCTAAGTAGTACTGTAAAAGAAACGTCTTAGGGTTAACCATTAGTTCATATATGAAGGTTTCAGAGCAGTGCGGAACTTCAGCTTCAAAGGGAAATCAAATTCTTGGAATAATTAGGCGAAATATAGCGTATAAGGAAAAAGAACTAATAATACCGCTGTACAAAACAACAGTGAGGCCTCATTTAGAATATTGTATACAAGGGTGGAGACCATATCGCAAGAAGGATATAGATATGCTAGAAAGTGTACACACGAGAACGACTAAAATGGTACCAAAACTGAGGGATCTTAGTTATGAAATTCGCCTAAAAGAATATGGTTTAACAACTCCACAGACCAGGAGATTGAGAGGAGATCAGATAGAAGTGTTTAAAATACTGAATGGTTATGAACATATTGATATAAATATTTGTTCTCAGTTAAGGATAATAGAAGAACTAGAGGACATGAAGTTACATTAGCAAAGGAGCAGTATAGATTAGATATAAAAAAGTTCTCATTTTCACAAAGGACTACGAATAAATGCAACATATTATCTGCTGATTGTGTGGGTGCTAGTAGCATGAATATGTTTACAAATAAAATCGACACATACCTCAGAAGGGCGGGATACACATAGATAAAAGGGTTGGACTCTCGATAAGCCAAAGGGCTTCCTTGTCCACCTGCCACCTATTGTTAATTCTTGTTAAATCTAGTTCCAAACCCCGACACTTATGAAAGTTAACATATTCAAGGATAACTGATCACTATTTCTGATTATGTTTCAGTTATACTTCCAAACACGTTTCTGCAAGAGCTGCAGTAATTGAAAATAGACCTTTCCATGAAACAAAACAGAGCTAAACTTATCATCAAAGCATCCATAACAGGAACAAAGTGTTTCCAAGTCAAATGCTATCTTTACCTCTTGATTATTATTAAATGGCATAAATACTAGATGACTCAACAATTATTTTCCGTTTATATGTAATTTTAAATGCTAAAATTGTATGTGGTATAGTAATGTTTCGTTGAAGACGATAAAAATCAAGGTTGACGTCAAGTAGACGTCATAACAAAAGTAACTCATATTATATTGAACTATTTATGGAAAATATGCGCCTTTATGTGTACAATAAGAAAATATAACTTAATTGTTTAGAATCAAACATTTATGTTTTGGACCTGCAAAATCCCATTTGTACACTTTTTGGGACATTGGCCCAATAGTCTTTGTCAGCCTGTCAAGATCTGCCAGGTGAAGCGAACTTGTGTAGGTGTTCGGGTTCAGAGATATTATAAATGTAGTGTACAGGTTTTCCAAATTTATTCACCCCACCGAATAACAAAAATATCAGTATTCATAAAATTACAGAAGGAGACTCGTTAGCCTCTTACAAAGTCTTATCATTGAGATGACATAACAAGATAAATATTTCTTCTAAGTCACCTCTCATATATACAAGTAGTAGAACCATTTCTTCCATCCAATTCCATACAAACGAACAAGACAAGCTAATGCAACCTGATATGATCACAATAGTGACAGGTCGTAGAACTGCTGCCCTCGTGGCCATCGTAGGGTAATTATGTGTCGAATGAATGTTCAAGATCAACCATATCATATCTCGACACGGACGTAAACTTGAATCTGTTCTGGCAATCGGCAGCCCTCCGAAGTGGCCTCCGCTCGGTTGGTTGTAGGGAATTTCCCTTTTCTCGCGGGAATTCACTCTTGATGCAGAAACCACCCATTCGCGAGTATCAGCGTCACACACAAACGTGTATACCTTGTTGGTCCTCGCTCCGACACTACAATAAATGTACAATAATAAAATATTCCTACTCAATGGTGTGTACCATCCACCCTTCATAGCGTATGTTATTTCAACGACACAATACACAATCATTGTACCTATATATATATATATATATATATAGATATATATCTATATATATATTCGACGTATACATATCAGAGAAAAATATTCAATATCTTCATAAAACAATCCCATCAGCAAAAGTATTCTAACTCTTATCAACATATACACCCCTGAATATAATCCGTGACAACCATATTGCAACCTGCGTTCGATCATTTTTACTACCTAACCACCGCATAGCTGAGCAATAATTCGCTATCCCATAAAAGATATCGCGACATCTTTATTGTCGCGCCGACTCATGTTCGTTTATTCTCGACCACACACTTTGTTAAATTTAACAATACAAAACCAGATAATCAAGACAATACCTATAATCTAACATTCACTCAGGTATACACAGATCATACATTTTATATACCTCCGGTATTCTCTTATAGAATATACATGACTGTAATATTTAATCGTCTACGCAACCGTTCGGTATTGCTTCAGGGTTAGGGTTTGAAAACCACACTGTAATAATCTCTCGTTAAAGAGGAGATCAGGGGCCGGTTTTATGATGCGTACTTCAAGTTACGCATTTACATAGCGTCACGTCCTATGTTTGCTCATATTAAAAAAATTGCATACTAGCCAACCTCAATAGCCGTACAGGATAACCCTATTTGTAGTCTTTCACAGTCGCTATCAACCTATGTTACGCTCTTTAGTGTTAGTGGCTCGTACTTTTGAATACTGAACGCTGGCTGTCCCTCCCTCCCTCCCTCCCTCCCTCCCTCCCTCCCTCCCTCCCTCCCTCCCTCCCTCCCTCCCTCCCTCCCTCCCTCCCTCCCTCCCCCCCTCCCTCCCTCACTCCCTCACTCCCTCCCTCCCTGAAGTATGTTAAGTCAGTTTCCCAAAATATTGGCAACTGTCCAAATGGTCACACATGTAACAATGACCAAATAAACGACAAGGAAGAACCGATCCAATATGGATGCCGCTAGTCGCCACTGTACCGAGTGGTCAATGGCTTCGCACGTTTGATCCGCATCGGGCGTTGACAGACGTCTTGACGTCACCCGATTGCTCGTCCAATCAAAATGCTCTTTTCGCTGCGGAGTCGACGGCCGGTCGTGCTTCGATATCCGTTTCCGGTGACTCGACGCACTTCGGACACGTCGCTCCTTTTCCAGTCTTACGTCTTCTCGTGTGGGCGCTCGTGTGGCGTTCGGGGTCATCAGTAGGAGTCGACCGAGGAAGTCTGCGTAGAGCACATGCATGATATGGAGGAAGAACAATATGCCCAGGGTTGACTTCTGACGATACGTACAATATTACAACATGTTTAAATGCTTAATAAAGTTCTTAATAATTATAATAGTTTATTATGGAACTGGAATGTGAAACGGTTCCCCAGGCATGAAATACTGACATTTTAACTGGTAGTCATTCTTGTTTTTATGAATCGTTTTCAGTGTGTCGCAATTAGCCATACATGCGTGTAGGAAGAACATTTCAAAATCACTCAGGTTAATCGAAAACTGTGCATATGAGTTATGATGATCTTCACTGCCAGCCTTTTTTAAAAAACTATCATCGAAATACAACTGTTAGAGTCAATTGTTCCTTGCACAGTTCCTGGATTTTAACTTAGGAAAATGTGAACAAAATAACAGTCTCATCCTGGTACCCGTATAATTAAGTCATGGAACGATTTGAGATAATAATGTGATATACGTAAATGGAATATGCAAATAATATATGGATCTTTTTTAAATCTGCAAATTGTTTTGTTCGTTGAACATAAAATGACGGAGATTTCGATCTCAATCATAGCGTTTATCAATCAAAGCTTTTATTCAAACAAATCAGACAAACCGTTAACGGTACATATTAATTATACAAACCATAATGTGAAGCATTTAAAGGGAGGAGTAACTTTGAGGTAAAACTGTTTATAGGGTATCCGGTCGGAGTTTCATCAGCTATGTCGAAATAACGGAGATTCCGTGCAAGTGACAATGAGTAGACATGTAGTAACACGATTTACAAATACATGTTTAGGCATTACGAAATCTACTCGTTACTTCGTGAGTCGTAAGGTTTCACTAGATGCAATATTTACTACTGCAGTATTTACCTATGATGAAGGCACGGACGACAGGGGGCAGGGCGACATCGGCTGACCGGAAGTGGAGGTTCAAGACGATGATTGTGATGATGATGGAGCACGCCGTCAACGACATGCAGGTATTGACATAGAAGGCTGCCACCGAAGAACAGGTAATTAGAAGAACATTACGATAACAGTCGGCACTGAAGGTGTAAGTGTATAGTGAACAAGACAAATACGTGTGAAAGGGTTACCGTCGACATGCCGTTAAATATGATTTCTCGTCCGCTTTATTGTCGTCATTTTAACCGGTATTATATTACATATAAGAAATACGGGTGACAATGTTTTACTATAGTATTACTATAGTACTGGGATAGGTGTATTTATATTGCAATGTTATTGTGTGTTTAAGCTAAGTCGATCAATAACAAAATACCGACTTGTGGAAAATAAAACATATCTAGGAACACCATATTACAGTGGTAAGGTAGCCATGCTGTTCTGTGTGAATAAAGAGAGAGAGACAGAGAGAGAGAGAGAGAGGGAGAGAGAGAGAGAGAGAGATAGAGGGAGAGAGATAAGAGATAAAGAGAGATTGGAGGGAGAGAGAGAGAGAGAGAGAGAGAGAGAGGAGAGAGAGGAGAGAGAGAGAGAGAGAGAGAGAGAGAGAGAGAGAGAGAGAGAGAGAGAGAGAGAGAGAGAGAGAGAGAGAGAGAGAGAGAGAGAGAGAGAGAGAGAGAGAGAGAGAGAGAGAGAGAGAGAGAGAGAGAGAGAGAGAGAGAGAGAGAGAGAGAGAGAGAGAGAGAGAGAGAGAGAGAGAGAGAGCGCGGAGAAGAGGAGAGGGAAGAAGAAGAAGACAGAAACGATCTGCAACTTATTTCCATCCATAGTTCGTTCCTTACACACTCTTAATTACAACACTTATAATATTATTACAGTAGCAGACAATCATGGGGTTGGATATACCTACAGAGAATCGGCATGGCGTCTGCGTTGGTCGGCATGTTATCAGCGACGAGCAGAATCAGAACGGAGTAGGAAATGAACACGCTGATTCCAAGCGAAATCTTCTCGCCAGACTCCACAGGCAACACAAAGACGAACAACGATAGGAAGGATATGGTGACTGCTGGTAGTATCATGTGCAGCACATAGAATCGAGCCTTACGTCGCAGCTCCACGACACAGTAAATGATAGACATCATCCCAAATTCCGTTTTGAGAATGAATCTGTCAGCTGTGGCCTTCACCAGGTCCCACTCTCCGTTCGGCTCCATGTACTGAGTCATCACCTTTTCAGTACCCACGTCCAAGTTGACGTACTGGATCGGATAGAGCCAGCTCGTGACGTTGATGGAACACGTCTGCTTGTCGAACGGGAAGTTCGTCAAATCCACCTTGCATGTTGTACGGAACTTTAAGCCGGACATCCACATGATGACGCCTGCTGCGTTGATCTGTACCCGGTATTTGTTTTCGGCAAGCGCCATGTCGGAACCGTCTTCCACCCTAAGCAAATGCGAACGCAACTACATCAAGGGAATGTCCACCGGTGTTCACTGGATAATTTATTGGCATGACAAAATACAGCACAGCGATGTTTACATGTTGCGCACGTGCGTGGTTGCGTGGTTGCATCACCTTAAATAATGTTTAATATTTTTGTCTTGTTTCAATAACAATACATTTGTTCCTAGCATTACTCTGGCAAATCAGTTAAGGTAACAGTTGAAGATCAATGACACACCATAACTCTGTAGAGTGCTTTTAGTGGTCAAATTTGTCATAGCATCTCAGTATGCCTTTTACAGATAGAGCGATATAGTGTACACTTGGTGACAGTGGTATTTCAGTGTTGTGTGGGAGTCTCAACCCCTTCTGGGGTTTGTATTTTGCAATGAAACAGTATTGAATGTGTACATCCACTGATCCCATATATTGAGTGTCTGTTGTAGTACCATTGGTTGTCCCATCATCACCCACTCCTGGACAAGAAAGTCTGCTTATGATTAACAGCATATATGTATTCTAGGTAAGTCGTAATATGCAACACACTAGTGAGAAATAGTCACGTCATCTACAAAACTAAGATATTCAAGAATATGACGAGACCAGTTCCTACTATGTTTGATTGATCAGCTTCTTCAGTTCATAATATAATTATTGTAATGTACTCTTATGTTATTTATTGCTAATCTACACAGGTTTACAGGGAGTAATTATATGTGGGTGATAACGTGTCTACATATTGTATTCCCATTAAATCCAGTTAAATGGAAAATACTTTATAGCCCAAGGAAAAGTTGTGGGAATAAAGAGGGATTAATATGGTACAGATCATAATTTCAATTATAAAATACAGGTGTTAGTTAAAAACATCGAGAGAGACAAATGATACCAGTATGTGGCCTCATCACATATGGTCACAACAGGAAATTAGGAATGGGTGTGTCAATTGTTTTGTAATTTCACTAAACACCATGTTTCATTATTGTGAATAACTTTTATTGCTATGGAAAAGCACATGCTACAACATTTATATAAATTCATATAAAAAATAAAGAGGCTAGATCATCTTAAAAGTAAAGTATAATTTAACCTCTTTTCACATAAATTAATAAGAAATCTGATAGAAGTCCAGATCTATGCTATATTTAAATGCATAGCATATTCTTCATTTGTTTTTAATTATCTACTAATCGGTTTGATGAGAATGGCATTGTGTATGTCTACATTTAATTACATGTGATTGTCACATGTCCTTTGTCACTGGTCAAAATCCCGCATCCTTAATTTTAAATTTGTCAACACTAAAAAACTCCCTCCTTCTGATATTCGAGTAGTGTGACAAAATGTCATGAAAAAGGTACACTGTACAGTGACATGAAACTTGGCCTACTCTACAGACAGTGTTATCAGAGCTAGTAAATATTCCAGTAGCTCAGGTGTTATGACAAACAATAGTAATGCTATGAACATCCGGCAATTTGTTTTTATTTCAAAAAAAAATTATAAGTTATATTTGTGTTGTCCAAGGAAACGAAGGAACACAGACATAGACTAGTAGATCTCGGCACGTAGAAAACAATATAATTACAGTGGCTTTGAGTTAGCATATTAATACATAGATTGTACGATTTTGGCACTGCCTCGTGTATCCACTGTCTCGTGTATCCACTGCCTCGTGTATCCACTGCATCGTGTATCCACTGCATCGTGTATCCACTGCCTCGTGTATCCACTGTTTCGTGTATCCACTGCCTCGTGTATCCACTGCCTCGTGTATCCACTGCCTCGTGTATCCACTGCCTCGTGTATCCACTGCCTCGTGTATCCACTGCCTCGTGTATCCACTGCCTCGTGTATCCACTGCCTATTGTATCCACTGCCTAGCGTATCCACTGCCTCGCGTATCCACTGCCTCGCGTATCCACTGCCTCGGGTATCCACTGCCTCGTGTATCCACTGCCTCGTGTATCCACTGCCTCGTGTATCCACTGCCTCGTTTATCCACAGCCTCGTGTATCCACTGCCTCGTGTATCCACTGCCACGTGTATCCACTGCCTCGTGTATCCACTGCCTCGTGTATCCACTGCCTCGTGTATCCACTGCCTCTTGTATCCACTGCCTCGTGTATCCACTGTCTCGTGTATCCACAGTCTCTTGTATCCACTGCCTCGTATATCCACTGCCTCGTATATCCACTGCCTCGTGTATCCATTGCCTCGTGCATCCACTGCCTCGTGTATCCACAGCCTCGTGTATCCACTGCCTCGTGTATCCACTGCCTCGTGTATCCACTGCCTCGTGTATCCACTGCCTCGTGTATCCACAGCCTCGTGTATCCACTGCGTCGTGTATCCACTGCCTCGTGTATCCACTGCCTATTGTATCCACTGCCTAGCGAATCCACTGCCTCGCGTATCCACTGCCTCGCGTATCCACTGCCTCGCGTATCCACTGCCTCGGGTATCCACTGCCTCGGGTATCCACTGCCTCGTGTATCCACTGCCTCGTGTATCCACTGCCTCGTGTATCCACTGCCTCGTTTATCCACAGCCTCGTGTATCCACTGCCTCGTGTATCCACTGCCTCGTGTATCCACTGCCTCGTGTATCCACTGCCTCGTGTATCCACTGCCTCTTGTATCCACTGCCTCGTGTATCCACTGTCTCGTGTATCCACAGTCTCTTGTATCCACTGCCTCGTATATCCACTGCCTCGTATATCCACTGCCTCGTGTATCCACTGCCTCGTGTATCCACTGCCTCGTGTATCCACAGCCTCGTGTATCCACTGCCTCGTGTATCCACTGCCTCGTGTATCCACTGCCTCGTGTATCCACAGCCTCGTGTATCCACTGCCTCGTGTATCCACTGCCTCGTGTATCCACTGCCTCGTGTATCCACTGCCTCGTGTATCCACTGCCTCGTGTATCCACTGTCTCGTGTATCCACTGCCTCGTGTATCCACTCCCTCGTGTATCCACTGTCTCGTGTATCCACTGCCTCGTGTATCCACTGTCTCGTGTATCCACAGCCTCGTGTATCCACTGCCTCGTGTATCCACTGCCTCGTGTATCCACTGCCTCGTGTATCCACTGCCTCGTGTATCCACTGCCTCGTGTATCCACTGCCTCGTGTATCCAATGCCTCGTGTATCCACTGTCTCGTGTATCCACTGCCTCGTGTATCCAGTCTCGTGTATCCACAGCCTCGTGTATCCACTGCCTCGTGTATCCACTGCCTCGTGTATCCACTGCCTCGTGTATCCACTGCCTCGTGTATCCGCTGCCTCGTGTATCCGCTGACTCGTGTATCCGCTGACTCGTGTATCCGCTGCCTCGTGTATCCACTGTCTCGTGTATCCACTGCCTCGAGTATCCACTGCCTCGTGTATCTACTGCCTCGTGTATCCACTGCCTCACCTTCAGGTCGTCGTCTTGTTCTCCCAACAGAAGCAGTGTCGCTCTCATCACTTCTTCTATCGCTGCACACATACACACACAAACACACACACACACACACACACACACACACACACACAAACAGACACACACACATACACACACACACACACACACACACACACACATATATATGGTCGATTCTCACGAAACCTGGACTCATTTGTCGTATTTCATTTAAAGGCCCACAGTTCAAACATACTTCAAAGGATACGTGCAACTACTACGTCATATGATGTATTATAAATGTCGGCAAACAATATGTAAAATGGTTGCGCTAGCGTGAATAACTAATTTTTAGAATTATTATTGTCTAAATATTATTTAGCCGATACCGCGCAAAACAAAGAGACAAGCTTTATTCCAATAATAATGATTATATGCAAGCCTTAAAATAGATTACAATATATGTATGCATGAATAATTTATGTGTAATCCCAGTTAAAATTTGCCGAGATCATCGTTCACAGAAAAAATGACTCCAACCATAAATAATAATAATAATAACCTTAACCATAATGAATGATGACATTTCACATTAAGATTTTATTCTAGTCGTCTGATGTGTACCACCGATTATCCTAACCCCCAATTATAACTAACCGGAAACACAACTAATAATAATCATATCTACTTAATTATTAAAGTGAGTTCACACTACCTATTTATTGCCGTTGTCTTATTGGTTATAACGATTATGTTATATATATATAACCCAACCCACCATAACTCAGTCTAATCATAATTTAACTTAGTAACCCCAGCCGTAATGAATAATTACTTATTCCCGTCGCCTCATTATGACATTAACTATTTATTTCCGCCGTCTTACTTGTTCAAACGATTACACTATCATTAACCCTAACCCTAACCGTTACTAATTATAGTGATGACATTGTGCCTAATTAATGCTTTATGACATTTCACTATTTATTCCCTTTGTCTAATTGGCTCCAAATATTACGAACTTGACCCAAGTGTATAGGATGATTCCCAAAAGTGACTGGTGTTCTTGGCTGGTAAAATATACTGACAATACTGTTGTATAGAAGTGCAGTGTGGCTTAGAAGTGCAGTGTATTTTGGGCGTGTCCTTTATTGCTCGGCGGTCGTCGTCGGCGGCGACGTTGGCACAATGCCGCGTTGTTATGCAATGACATGCGAGGTTGACCGGTATGTGGAACACTGGCTTGTTGGGAGCAGGCAGACGAAAAGCGACGTGTGTGTGAGTGCTACAATTAAAACGTTCTCTCTCTTCACCAGTGAGTTGTTTTATGTTACTTTGACGCTACAAGCTATTCCGGCAATACTGAGCAATGGTGGAGAGCGCGATGGAACTGCGTCTAATCCCGGAATTCAGCGGAGATGCCACCCAGAATGTTGTAGAGTGGCTGGAGGAAGCGGAACTTGTTTGTAATTTGCGCGGCATAGTCCACTAGTCGCTTCGTCTGACTGGCGGCGCCTTCGCCGTCTACCAGCAACTCCCTGACGCGGACAAGAAGGACAGTGAGAAGATTAAGAAAGCGCTGCGAACCGCCTTTGCTGTTGATTCGTTCATGGCTTATGAACAATTTGTAGCAAGGAGGCTGCAGCCCGGGGAGACGGTAGATGTGTTTCTGGCGGAGCTGCGTAGGCTCGCTGTGCCGTTCGGCGGACTAAGTGACAAAGCGCTTGCGTGCGCTTTTGTAGCAGGACTGCCTGATACTGTGAAACAACTGCTTAGAGCTGGTTCGCGTATGGATGAGCTGCCAATTGATCAAATTTTGACAAGAGCGAGAGCCGTCCTAACGGATGAGGTTGGTGTTGCGGCCGCTGTTAGTGCGGTGAGAATTGGTGCTGGTGCGCCAGTGAAGCGAACGGCTGTGGCGTCAGGGTTAATGTGTTTCGAGTGCAACCTGCCGAATCATCTGGCCAGAGATTGTCTGCTCCGCCGGAAAGGTCGCGGCAATGCATATGGCGGGCGTGCACGAGGTGGCGGACGAGGCGGTATGATGTGTTACGAATGCGATGGCCTGGGTCACTTTGCGTCGTCGTGTCCGGGAAACGAGAACGGGGGGAGGCCGTTTGCGCTAGCCTCCAACCCCGACGTCCAGTAAGCGTCGCGGCTTTGCCGGTGACGGAGATATCCGTTGACGGTGTCATGTGTGTCGTTCTCATTGACTCTGGGTGCTCATACTGCATCGTTCACGCGCCGTGCTGCTCATCGTGGACGAGAAAAAGTGCCGACGTGTTGACTGTGAGCGGTCAAAGGTAACGCTGTGAAGGTGTTGGCCGCGTTCAGCTCCGTGATAGTAACGGCGACTCAGTGGTGGTTGATGTTTATGTTGTTGACTTCAAACCACTGGGTTTTGAGTTCATCCTGGGAATCTACGGCATCTCAGCTCTAGGCGGCGAAACGATCTTCCCTTCGCTTGCGACACGTTTTGGGTCGCCTAAGACAGACGAGAAACCGGTCTGCGCGGCTGCGATCAAGATTGACGAGCCGGACTTCTGTGTTTCGTTCGACGCTAGGGAGAAAGCTTGGACTGTTGCATGGAAATGGTCGGATGACGCCGAGCCTCACGCTCTGCGAAACAGAGTTGCCGAGTATTCCATCCCGACTAGTGCCAGATTGAGCTACGAGGCGGAAATTTAAGAGTGGATAACGAACGGGTGGTTGAAGCCCTATGACGATGAGAAGTTTGGGCCTGCAAAAGGGTTGATACCGCTTATGGCGATTGTTCAGCAGAATAAAGACAAGGTACGGCCGGTGATGGATTTCCGTGAGTTGAACTCGTACGTGGACGCGTTCACAGCGAGCGCGGATGTTTGTGCTGACAAGCTACGAGAGTGGCGGCGACTAGGAACTAACGTGGCAATTGTTGACCTTCGCAGAGCGTACCTGCAGATACGAGTCCATGAATCTCTGTGGCCCTTCCAAACTGTGATCTTTCGTGGGCAAAGGTACTGCCTCACGAGGTTGGGGTTTGGTTTGAATGTGGCGCCCAGTGTTATGAAATCTGTGCTTACCGCGGTGCTGACTCAGGACGAGACTGTCGACCGTGCCACTTCGTCTTACCTTTATGACATCTTCGTAAACGAGGACGTGGCCTCAGTTCAATGCGTCGAGAACCATCTGTTGCGGTACGGACTTGAATGTAAACCAGCGGAACGTGTGGCTGACGGAGCTAGAGTGTTGGGCCTGGAAGTTTGGGGGGAGCGAGGAGAGCTGCGTTGGAAGCGCAACAACGCGTTCGACGAGGTTCCAGACACGCTGACGAGGCGCTCGGTGTTCTCGTTTTGTGGAAAGCTCGTCGGCCACTTGCCGGTGTGCGGCTGGCTCCGGGTTGCAACGGCGTTCATCAAACGGAGGGCATCGACCAGCACGTGGGATGAGGATGTCTGTGATGAGTCGCTGCGCGCAATGCTGGAAGACACGGTTCGAAGAGTGAAACAGGATGATCCAGCAAAAGGTCGATGGGATGTTGTTGGTGAGGAGGCGACGGTGTGGGTGGACGCAAGTTCCTTGGCACTGGGCGTCGCGATTGAGGTGGACGGTCACGTGGTGAAAGATGCGAGCTGGCTGCGGTCCGAAGATGCCTCCTCCCACATCAATATGGCTGAACTGGACGCAGTGATAAAAGGAGTCAATGCGGCGCTCGCGTGGAAGTTGAAGAAGCTGCACCTGCGAACTGATTCTCTAACTGTTTATTACTGGATCTTGAACGCCCTGAGCGGAAAAGTCCGTTTGAAGACCAAGCCATCCAGTGAGATGTTGATTCGTAGACGTGTTAACACAATCAAGGCACTGGTAGACGAATATGGTCTGGCCCTGGACATCGAAAGTGTCCGGTCAGAATGTAATCGGGCCGACGCTCTGACACGTGTGCCTCAGAAATGGCTTGGGAAGCCAAACATGTACGAGAAGCCGACTTTTGCTGTGTGCGGCGGTGCCGTTGACCCTCTGCCTGGTGAAAGGATTGCTAGAATTCACGAGGTCACCGGGCATCATGGAATTAAGCGCACGCTATATTTCTCGCGAAAGCTGAGCCCGGCGGTGACCAGGAAGGAGGTGCAGCGAGTTGTTAAAGCCTCTCAAGTTTGCCAGTCTATCGACCCAGCTCCTGTAAAGTGGGCTAAGGGAGAGCTGAATGTTGATGAGATCTGGCACAGGGTTGGTATGGACGTGACCCATGTCAAGGGCTGTCATTACCTTACTCTAATCGACTGCGGACCGACACGGTTCGCCGTTTGGCGACGCCTGCAACGACAGGACACTGACAGTGTGATTCAGCAGCTTGAGTTGGTGTTCTTCGAGCGTGGGGCGCCGGTGGAGCTGCTCACGGACAACGACTCGGCCTTTCGCAGTGGTGCGTTTAAGCAGTTTGCGGAGCTATGGGGACTGCGGGTTCGTTTTAGATGTGCCTATGTTGCTTCCGGGAATGGGATTGCCGAGAGGTGTCATCGATCGGTGAAGCGCATTGCGGCGAGGAAGTGTTGTCCAATTGCGGAGGCCGTTTATTGGTACAATGTGGCGCCGAAAGATGATGACGACCCGGCAACTGCCCCTGCGAACAAACTCTACAGCTACGAGATACGAGTGCTTGGAATCGACCGCGTACTACACAATGAGCCAGGCGCAATCGACAGTCCATATGACGTTGGAGACGCCGTATGGGTGAAGCCGTCAGAGAACCGGTGCCACACAAAGTTCAAGTTGGGAACTGTGACGGGAGTGATCTCCGATCACACCATGGAGGTGGATGGTATGCCACGACACGTACGCGACCTACGCTCGGCTGTACCACCGGAGGCTGCTCCTCCCGAGAGGGCGCAGACATTCAGTGACGACGAAGATCTTCCGCGGCTTCCTGCGCGTCAAGGATCTGAAGGGGAGTCTTCTGACAGTGAGGAAGAGGTAGACCGACCTCTGCCCAGGCGAAGCTCCCGGGAGAAACGACCCCCAGATCGTTATGAACCATGATGTATATGATGTTCTGAAAATCAGGGGGCAGTGTTGTATATGAACCATGATGTATATGATGTTCTGAAAATCAGGGGGGAGTGTTGTATAGAAGTGCAGTGTGGCTTAGAAGTGCAGTGTATTTTGGGCGTGTCCTTTATTGCTCGGCGGTCGTCGTCGGCGGCGACGTTGGCACAACGCCGCGTTGGTATGCAATGACATTATGCGAGGTTGACCGGTATGTGGAACACTGGCTTGTTGGAAGCAGGCAGACGAAAAGCGACGTGTGTGTGAGTGCTGCAATTAAAACGTTCTCTCTGTTCACCAGTGAGTTGTTTTATGTTACTTTGACGCTACAAATACTAGTGTGTTGAAATTGGGTAATGTTTTGAGCGTACGTAGGGGTAGTATTTTTAGCGTCACCGTAGTGTTTTGAGGGTACGCTCAAAACACTACCGCAGTGTTTTCAGCGGGGTAGTATTTTGAGCGTCCTACACCGGTGCTACTGGTCCTGTCGTTGCCATTCCCACTGCCCCTACTACCAGTAGCCCTACTGTTGCCGATGGTGTTACAAATGTTGTGCTTAATACACGTGTGCAAGTTATGGCCGAGTTGGGTGAAGTGATTAATAAGTACTACACTTCTATCTTCCATCATTTCCATGTGTAAATGTTTATGTATTGTGCATTGCATGTAGTTTTCTTTGAATGCCTTTTCCACTTGGAAATAAACAATCAAGCAATCAATCAACGCCGCTGCCGCTGATGTTGCTGCATCAGTTGCCGCCACTCCTACCACCATCACGATGACCACACGCACAAACACCACAAAAATACTTTTAACAATAAATTGGTTGTTTTCCTGTAGTGGAGACAGTGGAGAACTCAGAGAAAGAGCGTGCAGATGAAGCAAACATCAGTGTTGTTTCACCTAGTAAATATGTTGCATGTTTAAATGTTCTGTTGAGTATATTGATTACTTTATGAGTCTGGTTTATTGCTTGCATAAACATACACACACTCTCTCACACACAGACATGCATTCTGGTATCATCATTTTAAATATATATATATATACATACACATGTGCATATATATTATAACTTGTATCTCATCCACCATGCTAATGTATGCATATATTAATGTATTTGTGTAGGTCTACGCAAGAATTGGATACCCAGGAAAACAGCACTTATTGAGAAGACTTTCCATGAATGGTTGAGTCTTCCAAGTCCAGGCAAGAGGCTGCCTGGTGAGATGTGCTTGTCCATGCCAAAGCATACGCAATACTGCTAGATGCATTCTGTAAGCAAAACAATTCTACTTGG
Source organism: Escarpia spicata (assembly GCA_963995525.1). Taxonomy (NCBI): domain Eukaryota; kingdom Metazoa; phylum Annelida; class Polychaeta; order Sabellida; family Siboglinidae; genus Escarpia; species Escarpia spicata. The sequence continues at coordinate 54,055,827 of OZ023208.1, forward strand.
ATAACATTTTCGGAATCCTTGGGAGGGTGTTGCTTGATCATACAATATTCAATCCTTGATTCACAAAAGTGTTGCATAGTATTTGTTTAAACAATACTTTAACACTGGTCTAACACTGACATGTGGTTTAAATTAAATAAGATGGGGCATGTCTTTTGTATTTTAGTGATGGTGCTACGCAAAAATTATATTACCACAATTTGATTATGGTGGGTATAATATATACAAAAAAGTGTGATGGTTCAATTCAAAAATTGATGGTTTACTTAATGTTTCATGGCAGGTAACCAGGTATTGCTCAAATTCATGGAAGAGAACGAGATTCACTGCAGCCTGTATGCAAAGGTCAGGACGAAGATTATGAATGAGCAGCGCAAGACACAAATGAAGATTCGCAAAGCGTTGTACGACAAATGAAATTGTAAACTTGAATTGACGGACTAAATAACATTTTCTAAATTTAAAGATTGCTTATTATTAGTGTTTATTATAAAGGCAGAATATAGTTTCATGGTAAGTGTCAACAGAAGCTAACGTGCGATTCCCTCAGTCGGTCAGGTACAACATGGGATGTAAGACTTATTAAATTAGAGGTTGATATTCGCAGTTTTGCTGTTATGCAGTTTTTTGTGTGCAAATATTGGTACGTTATGGTATTGACAGACATACTAACATACGTAAAGGTGCACTTAAAAATACAGTAAACCTCAGATATAACAAATTACTTGGGACTGGCCAATGTTTTTGTTATATGTGAAATTCGTTATATCCAAAAAGTGTTACGTAAGGGTTATTTAATAATATTACTGTTATTAGGCAGTTTGCCACATTATGGAATCGAAAATATGTAACAAGGGTGGTCATGACATCAATGGGCCAGGCCTGTATTCTTTTTATTTCATTGTCGATTCGTTATATTCGATGATATTTCAATGGATGTTGGCCGTTGGACCGACAAAATTGTTCATTATATATAAATTATACATTTTGTATTCATAAAAGTGCAATTAGAGAAAATGGGGTCCAATTAATTTATTCGGTATAAGTGACAATTCGCAATAAGGAATTCGTTATATCCGAGGTTTACTGTAGTGCTTTAATATTACTATCGAATTTCAGAATGGTGTCATATTATGACATTGTGTGTTATATAGGGACTCAATCAGCAAACTTTTTTGTATTCTTTTTATTTTTGAATTCACAAGAAGAATGATTAGGCTGTTCTGCTAGAAAGTAGATACCTCAGTGTTTTAATAGTATTTAATACTTGGTGTCGCAACAACATAATGGTCCAATTCCACTGAAGCATAGAACAGTTCATACTGTGATTCTTGTGCAATGCAGAAGTCCTGAAACATACATTGTTTCTTAATTAATTCATGTGGCATGCACCAATTGTTTGAATGAAAAATGTGCATGTCTGATTATCATACATGGCACCACTATTACAATTTCTGACAATGTTGATGTTGCTTCAGTAATACATATATTGAGTTGTCCAATGTCGTAATGTTGTAGTAAGAATGCAGACATTCACTTCAAAATACTGACAACACTGTATATATTATTATGTGTGTACGTTTACGCGACTGACCCTACCAAATGTAGATGACCTTAAACTATACCCAGTGAATATTAGACGACAGAACAATTCGTCCGACTTATCCGGCTATGCACACTAGCATTTGAACGGATCTGCATATAACAGTAAACATGTATTATTGTTATTTTTGATAAGCATTTAAATATGTTTAATGCTAATATTTAAGTACAGATTAGGAATTGACATCCAAGTAAATTTTTGAAATAGCTGTAGAGTCAGACTGACTAAGTGTAGAGACATGGATCTGATTCGCAGGAAACGGGGAAGTGGATTTTATCGGTCTGAACTTTAATCTTAACCAAAACCCCAAACTTAAACACAAAATTAAACCTACATGAAACTGTAACTACACCATGCTCTTTAAATTACAACATACTTTTGGGGGATGATAAAACACAAGCGGAATAGTCATTACAATTGTGGAACCCAGACTACAGTCATATTCACTCTTTGGCATACCACTCTCTACCGCCTCTAGCCACACATATCTTGGAATAAAATTAGATTCTAAACTAACCTGGGCTACCATATCACTGACATAGCTTCCAAATCTTCAAAAGTCCTAGGCATGATCAAACGAACCCTCGGACCATGCAAACCTGAAGTAAAAGAAACAGCCTATAACATGCTAATCCGACCAAAACTCGAGTATGCCTCTCCCATATGGAATCCACACACTGCCACCAAAATTAAACACCTTGAAAGAGTACAACACTGTGCTGCCAGATTTGTCAGAAATGACCACAGACGCCAAACAAACGCAGCAGACCTAATAGCCACCCTTGGATGGTCAACTCTTGAACGATGACGCACTATCAAACAAGCCATGACATTTTACAAAATATTAAATAACATAATCAACATCACTCCCCCACCAGATCTACTAACACAGTCAAAAAACCGTGGCCACTACGTAGCCCCTAGGTGCCGCATCAATGCAGCAGTGTTCTCTTTCTACCCCCGAGCAGTTCGAATCTGGAATATGATTCCACCACCGATTACTGAACTAGAAAGCCCCATAGCGTTTCAAACAACGATCATGAACCTCCCTTTCACCACACCCAATCATCTAAAGTGCCTATAAAATAAACAAACAAACTACCCACAACGCATGCGCACAAACAAGCACCATACAACTCCTGCGTTAGTTCAAGTTTGGGATGTTTGGAGTAAATCACCTAAGACCCCTACCAACGCACTAGCACGATCGCCGACGGAAAACGGCCGATCGTAACGTGTGTTTATTTGTACGATTTAATCGAACCGATTGACTGGGCCGAGTCACTCGTGCGAGTCAATCGGTACGACTGAATCTTAACGTGTATCGCCGCTTTTAAGGACACAGCGCCGCTGGCTGTCATCGACCATCAGAAGACCTAAGTCGAAGAAATGATCCCGGACATAGAAGAACGTCTAGAACTGTTGAACGGACAGCGGCTGGGGTAACAGCTGCCAGAGCGGATCGTGGGGTAGGTGCGTGCAGATTAACTGGTCGTGGTCGATGAGGAAGAAGAACTCGTTCTTGTAGAAGAGTTTCTCTCCGGGCGAGTCGTCCTCTTGTTCACCGGCCAGCCTTTCTCCTTCGATATCGATCAGCGACCAGCCGGCCACTCGGCGTCTGACGAGAGTGCTGGACGCCCACAGCACGTCGAACAGACGCTCCTCGCCGCCCACAAGTATGGCCTTCCACTGAGCGTATCTCTTCCGTTTCTGGCGCAAATGTGGCTCGCCAACCACGTACGAGCCGTTCTTGGAGACACCGCTGATGACGACACACGCAAGGCCGGCCGATCTGTAGAGCATTGCTACAACAATATGACAGATCTAAAAACATGTATAGATGTAATATAATGTTGTTTGATAACACTGCAGACGAGAGGATTTAACAACATTTGAAACACATATTTGTTTCAGATATCAAATTGTTCTGGAAGTATTGTTAGTTATGGATTCTTAACACTAATATTTGTAGTGGAACAAAGCAGATAACAATCTACAAAGGGAACTCCAGCCAATAAGAGAAATATACCGATTGTAGTATCCAAATGTAAAACACGATAGACCACAAAATTCACTTATCAGTTTTGCTTGACTTTTTGCTAAGGGATTACGCAAATACCAAGAAACCTACTCCAAAAACAGCTACTTTTATACAGTGAGATAATACACAATAGATTTAACAAGATTGCCACCCAGAGAATTAACTCTAGGTAGCAGGTGGACAAGGAAGCCCCTGGCTTTTCGAGAGTCCGACCTTTTTATTTATGTGTATCCCGCCCGTCTGAGGTATGTGTCGATTTTATTTTTAAACATATTCACGCTACTAGCACCCACACAATCAGCAGGTAATCTGTTCCATTCATTTACAGTCCTTTGTGAAAATGAAAACTTTCTTATATCCAATCTACTCTGCTCCTTTTGCTAATGCAAGATCATGTCCTCTAGTCCTTCTATCTTTCTTAACTGAGAAAAACATATTTCTATCAATATTTTCATAACCCTTCAATATTTTAAACACTTCTATCTGATCTCCTCTCAATCTCCTGGTCTCTAGTGTTGTTAAACCGCATTTTTTTAGGCGTATTTCATAACTAAGATCCCTCAGATTTTTTATCATTTTAGTTGCTCTCCTCTGCACTCTTTCTAGCATATCTATGTCCTTCCTGCGATATGGCCTCCACGCTTGAATACAATATTCTAAATGAGGCCTAACTATTGTTTTGTACAGCGGTATTATTAGCTCTTTTTCCTTATACGTTATGTTTCGCCTAATTAATCCAAGGATTTGATTTCCCTTTGAAGCTGCAATTCCGCACTGCTCTGAAATCTTCATATCAGCACTAACGGTTAACCCTAAGTCCTTTTCTTTTACAGTAGTACTTAGTACAGTACCCCCCATTGTATATTCTACCTCTTCGTTCCCATGTCCTATGTGGAGGCATTTACATTTCCCAAAATTGAACATCATTTGCCATTTTTCAGACCATTTCATCAACCTGTCAAGATCATCTTGTAAATGCTGTCTATCTCCATCACTTTTAATCCTTCTAAACACTTTTGTATCATCCGCAAATTTCAACACCTTGCTTGTTATTTCATCATCCAAATCGTTGATGTATATTAAGAATAATATAGGACCTAATACTGATCCCTGTGGTACCCCACTCAATACCGATTTCCAGTTTGAAGCCTCCCCATCAACTACTACACGTTGTCTTCTGTCAATCAGCCATTGTTCTATCCAGTTTATTATACCATTTCCTATGCCATGGGCCTTTAGTTTAAGCAGTAATCTTTGATGTGGTACTTTGTCAAAAGCTTTTTGAAAATCTAAGTAGACGATATCTACTGGTGTTCCCTCATCTACCCACTTAGTGATGTCTTCCAAAAAACATAACATATTTGTTAAACATGACCTCGCTTTAAAAAAACCATGTTGAGATGGGTTTATCAAGTTTTGTTTAACAAGAAAATCCACCATGTGATCTTTAATTAGTCTTTCTAATAATTTACAAATCACTGATGTTAAACTCACTGGTCTATAGTTCTCTGACTTGTTTCTCGAACCTTTTTTGAATAACGGTATAATGTTTGCTTCTTTCCATTCTAAAGGAACCACTCCCTCTTCTAATGACAAGTTGAAAACTGTTGCAAGTGGTATGCTAATTTGTTCTACAATTTCCAATAGTAGTTTGGGTGGAATACCATCCACTCCAGGTGATTTATTTTCCTTCATAGCCCTTATTTTCTTAGCTACCATTTCCGGGGTTACAATTAATTGTCCTAAATAGTCTGAATCTGCCCCCTTGAACTTAGCCTCTGGTATTGGCAGTGAACTAATATCTTCCCTGGTAAACACTGAACTAAAGTACTCATTCAGGTCTTCTGCCATTATGAATCCCTCTGATATCATATTTCCAGCACTATCTTCTAGAGGACCGACCTTATCTTGAACTTTCTGTTTGCTTCGAACATACGCATAAAAACTCTTGCTGTCATGTTTTATATTACTAGCTAATTGTTGTTCATAGCTTCTCTTTGAATTTCTAATTTCAGCTGTAGCTTGGTTAAGTGCTTCTTTATAATTGTTGTAGTCTTCATCATTTCCAGTACATCTATATGACTTCCACATCATTTGTTTATACTTAATTTTTCTAATGGCTTCTTTCGATAAGTGTTTCTTTTTGGACCGTTTTCCTTGTTTTTTGAAGGGTACAAATTTATCGATTATGCACTTAATTTCACTCTTTAATATATTCCAGCATTCTGTTGCCGTCTTATTTTTCAGTGTCTTATTCCAGTCTATCTTTGCTAAATATTTCCTCATGTCCTTATACCTTCCTTTGTGGAAATTTCTCCTATACTGCTTTTTGCTATTCCTTTCTGATTTTACTTTGATGGTAAAATGTATCTGGTTGTGATCGCTACTCCCCAGTGGCTCACATATTTTGACATTGTCAACTAATTCATTCTGTGAGGACAAAACTATGTCTAACACATTCTCACCCCTGGTTGGTTCTAGCACATGTTGAGAAAGGAATGTATCTTGAACTAAAACTAAAAACTTGTGGTCCTCTCTCCCCATACTCTGTAGAGATTTCCATTGTATATGCCCATGGTTAAAATCCCCCATAATAATACAGTCCCGTTTGCTTACTTCCCTTATAGCGTTTTGTATTTTTTCATTCTCTTCTATGCTTATGTTTGGACTTCGATAAACCAACCCAACCGTCAACGTTGAGTTTCCTGTAACTATGTTACACCAAACAGCTTCTTCGCAATCTGCTTCTCTTTCTAATTTTATTTCATAAGCCTGAATAGATTCTTTAATATATAAAATAACTCCACCTCCCTTTCTTCCTATTCTATCTTTTCTAAACATTACATATCCTGTCAGTCCCAATTCAGCATCTGATATATCGGTGGTGGTCCAGGATTCGGTTATACCTATTATATGAGGGTCAATATCTTCTACCATAATGTTTAGTTCATTTCTTTTGTTTACTATACTCCTTGCATTTAAACAAACACATTTATATCCAGCTTCAGAAGAGTTTTCCAGACTGTTATTTGTTGATTTATTTGTGCTGTCTTTATCTATGCCTCCATTTTCAGGCTTTTCTGTGAGTCCCCCCTGCGAATCTAGTTTAAATAGATGCAACCTGTCCCACTGTCAACAGATTGCAGCAGATTCTCTGAGAAAACTGCTGCCCCCTTTCCACTAAGATGGAGGCCATCTCTCATGTACATATCTTCCCTCCCAACAAAGTATCCCCATAAATCTGTGAATCCCACCCCCTCTTCTTCACACATCTGCTCAGCTAGTGCATTGATCGCCATCCTCTTGCAGTTTCTATACGTTGCCCCCCTTCCTCCCATTACTGGCAAAATTCCTGACAAAATATCCTGTTCGACTCTCGTCTTCTTTAGCTTCCTCACTAACTGTCTATACTTCTGTACTATCGCAGTTGTTCCCTCCCTGTCTGCATTATTTGTTCCTACATGTACCAGTATAGACCCCCCCTTGCCATGTCCCAATACCTTCTCTACCCTGTCAGTTACATGTTCAATCCTAGCCCCCGGTAAACAAACAACGATGTCCTCCCCCTCGCTCAGTGTCTTGTCCGTCTTTCTCATAATGGAGTCACCCATAAACACCCTCTCTTTCCTCATTGCCCCCTCAATCACTGCCTTAGAATAGCTCCTTCTTCGGTTTGCACCTGTCTGTTTGTTGTCTTTCCCCCCTGCCGTCTTCTCTCCTGTCACATTCTCTTCCGATCCATTCTTTCCTGTCGCTTTTTCTCTTGTCACCTTTCCTCCTGTCAGCGTCCCTTGGCAACTACCGACCGATATCAATCTTGTGTGTTCTTAGCAAGATATTGGAGCGACACGTACATGACAGTCTGTATGCTTATCTCATGTCTCATAACATGCTACATGACGGCCAATCGGGTTTCCGTGCCAAGCTCTCATGTGAGACAGCACTGAACCACATGGTGCATAAGTGGGTGACGGCTATTGGCAATGGACTAGTGAATGGTGTAGTGATGCTAGATCTGCGAAAGGCTTTCGACCTTGTGAACCACACAGTCCTGTTGCAGAAATTGGCCATCTACGGATGTTCACAACATTCAATGCGATGGTTCTCTTTGTATCTGTCAGAACGCCAACATATTGTCCAGTTCAAGGGCAAACTGTCTGGACAAGCTGAGATCACAACGGGAGTCCACCAAGGCTCTATACAGGGACCACTGTTTTTTATTGTGTTCATGAACGACATGTCCCTAAGCACAAGAACGATAAGCTCTGTGGACATGTAATGCTGATGATTCCACCTTCAGTGCCACGGGAAAGACTGTTCAGACAATCGAACAGAGCCTAATCAGTGATATTCAGGATATATCCAAGTGGTGTGACGAAAACAGTATGGTTATTAATGCTGAAAAAACGAAGATCATGATCATCACGACCCGACAAAAGCGGCAACATCTTGACAAAACTGATATCGAGATATGCATAAAGGGAGACAAGCTTCAAGTAGATAATTTCCTCACCTGAAACGCCCATGTGCACAAGACACACAACACGATTGCCGGAAACCTCGCACAGAAAAAAGAAATACCTTCCATACCAAGCACGGAAGATGTTCTACAACAGCTACGTTCTACCACACATGGACTATTGCAGCACACTCTGGGGCAATGCAAATTCACCAGAACGCATCTACAAACTACAAAGACGTGCTGCCAGAATCGTAACAGACTCTGAATACAGAGCTCCAAGTGCTCCACTACGGAAACAACTAAACTGGCTGCCACTACCTGAGCGCGTGAAATACAGCCAATCTCAATTGGTGTTCAAGGCAGTAAAGGGACTGGCTCCTGACTACATGTGTGCGCTATATTCAAATCTGTCTCGAACGTTTCGACAAGAACAACACGGTCAAATGCAAGAGGGGACTTGTATGTTCCAAGAGCACTGACCAACATCTTCAAGAACTCTATAGCTGTTAATGGCGCACAAATATGGAATACTTTAAATCCAGAAATAAGAAAATGCAGCTCTCTAAATGCGTTTAAGAGAGCATATTTGCAGAATGTGTTTAATTAGACAACAGGGACTAACAACGTAATGAACATTTTAACACAGCGTTTTTTATTCTATTTATTGATGCTACATATTTTACAAATATTATTTGTGCAATTCTAATTTCTAAATTTTAATATGATTTAAGTATATCTTAACTACATTATACAATTTTATTTAAATAATTTGTTTAGCATTTCTATCAAATTTACGTGTACTCTAATATTTTACAATCACGACCCTTAGGAAGATAAAAATATTTTATAAGGTTATCGTGAATAAACAGTGTTTATTATCAAAATCATTGATGATATGATTCAAGCTTTCCAAGAAGATGACGTTGTTCACAAAAAAGTCTGAAAATGGCGTTCATTGGGGAACCAGGGGTAGACCAAGAAGGTGTTTCAGGAGAAGCATACTCTACATTTTGGCAGGAGTTTTTCAGTACTTGTGCTGTAGGTGAATCACAGCGTGTTCCTTCCTTTCACCCTGAGCTACTCAAATCTGATTGGCAAGCTGTAGGTCGTATACTGGTGAAAGGGTTTGTTGACTATGACGTGTGGCCAATAGAACTGGGCCCAGTTTTTTCCACTTGCTTAGTTAGAAGTGAACAGGAAATAACAGAAGAACAACTCTGTGAAGGAGATGCAGTAATGGTGAAACGTATGTTGAATGGTGAGGAGGTTGACAGTGACGATTTGTTGGATTTTCTCTCACGAATGAAATGTCATATTGTCCCGACGAAAAATGACATTAGTGAAATAACTAATATTATTTAGCCAGACAACTTCGTTACATATAACTAATCTGATGACACAAACAGTGGACGTAGCAGCCAATGTGTAAATAGTTTAAATAACAATAACCAGCTGTGCTTGTCCTGGATATTTTGCAACAGCTACTAATCAATTGAATATAACGTGAATGCTTGTTTTGCATGATACAGCCATTGTAAGAACTGGATCTTCTCGTTTCGTCATAAGTATTGTTAGTGTCAATTATACGAGTTGTTATTAGGCGAAAATTAAAAATAATTTAGGTATATGTTGGAGGCGACTGTTATGTTTTTGAACGACAATAATTGGTCGAGTTCTCTCTCGGATATTTTGCGACAATGACTGAACACATACAAATAATTTGTAATGTTTGTATTGTATTGATATTGCATTATAGAGTCAGTGTAAGAAACAGTGGTGGCGTCGTCGCTTTGTAATAAATATTATCGTTATGTATTACGTCTGGTAGTGTTCATTTGAATCTAGAGAATACACGAGTATGGATTGTTGTAAGTACGGTAATGATATGTCAATACTAACATCGGGTAGTACGTTACAGTTATTACAACGCATACACTATTTATGTACAATACGGCGAACAATTATCAGATCCTTACAGGTGGGTCATTTTCACTTTTCGGAGTCATCACTATTTTATACGCACTGTCACAAACTTGTAATTAAATGTTGTCGTAAGGTCAGGTAAAGGCTACACGCTCCAAAAGCGTCAGTCAACGATTATTCAGTCATGATAAGACATCATAGGTCATACACAGTTTTATCGCTTGGATAGTTTTTCGGTCTGCATTCGTCACTGCAGGTTTGAACTGCATCATGTTCAACAGGACACAGGTAGTCTACAGCTCCGTACAGCTGCGGACATTCATACAGCATGCATGGCCGTCCACCCAAAACATTTGCATGGCGTGACGGACGTTTCCTCTGCTGGTTCCACAAACCAGCAACGTCGTCTAGATCATTCTACACAAAATATATAATATTATATATATATATATATAAACAAGTTTGACATTTAAATAAATTTAAACATATATAACAACAGGAGATAAACTCACTCTATAATTATGGTCACCATTACTATTTTGAGAACTAAAAAATTTCACTAAGCCGATACCGAGCGTACACGTATTTTAAACGTCTTCAGGAAGATTACATATAACGGAATCCACACAAACAATGCGCCATTGAAAGGGTTCAATTTTGCTCACGGTATAACTGTATGATGATACTATGTAAGCGATTTCCATTGAAATGGCAACTGATGACATGACCTCCAGACTTTTTCTATAAGAGGAAAGAACATGTACCCAATAATTAGACATTTTTGTTGATTCCTAATCAACCAAGAATGTGTAGAATGTTCCAGAAAATAAAACAAAATTACATACCAGATAGTCAAAACGGTATAATGCATATAGCATGCATGTATGTATGTATGCATGTATATACTATATGAAATGCATGTACCAGGGATGAGAGTGACATTCAGAGAAAAAACCGGACATTTTGCTATGGCCCACATTTCAGCTCGAGAGGACTGTCTCATCTAATCGGGGGAAGGGGGGACTCCTCGGAGATATGTTTTAACTGTAGACGACATATGGTGTATTTTGAGCAATATTAAATAGAAAATCTTAACATTTCCAATAGCAAAAATAGCACACGGACTCACGCACACATGTCATAGTACTAACTCACTTTTTAATGATATTTTTTGGGCTGAACCCGAGTTGGCTGACGGGCAGCTTTCTCCTTGGCCAGCTTTCTCAAAACAGCCCGTTGATGGGCCATTCTATACTATAGCTTTCTTCGTTGCCAGCTCAACTGCTTCCTTAGCTTTGTACTTGGTGGCTGCCTTCGTATTTGACATGTTCAGCTCAGTTTTCTTCTCCTCCTTCATCTTTCCTTCCTCGGCAAGATGGATGGAGTACATTTTGTATGCACACATCGTGTTGTGAACGAGGCGACCAGTCCTGTTTGTGGAAGTCCTGTATAACAGTCTTGTTGCTTGCCATGAGTGAGTACGTCACTGTCTGGATAGTGTTGAATGTACTAACATTCTTTCTGGCAGTGACAGTATTCATGACGCTAGACATGTGGCTAAAACTCCCTTCCACTTGAGGACCATGAAAGCAGTTCATCATTGCAGCCACCAGCTTTGACAAGGCTGGGAACGTGCCAGTAGAGAATATGGTAGCCCATCACGAGTCCAATCTGGAACTTGTGGGTGCTTGTAGAAGTGTGTGGACTACATGGAATCGACGAACTTCCATGTGATACGCCCTCTGTTCAGGTTCTAATAGAACATTGGTGATCAGCGTGGGCAGTGCCAGCGTGTACTTCAATGCCTTCGGTTCCCATCTGACTGTAGCCTGTAGGATCCAATCCGCATAGTTAACATCGGCCTCGCACCACAAACAGTAGGCATTCCCTGGTGCTGATAATTTACTGATGAATATATCCAACATAGTGTCTCCAGCCGATCTCCCCAGCCACGCCCAATTCCACTTATTCTTGACACTTTTGTCAATGTCCTTCACGCAACATTTGTCTTGCCGTACAACAAATCGTCGATTAGCCATTGTGTTCGAAAATGATCGACATCTCCACAAAATACATCGTCGTTTCCTATTGGTCCACTGCTTTTGTGCGCGCACTTCGAAAGCGCTGAAGCGAACAGCCGACAGAACTGAGGGTTTTACTTCGCAGATTCACGGGTTCGGTTGGGTCGGTTCTGTCTCTAATCGCCAGGCAGCGTCATTAACACGTGGCGACACCCGGTGGATAGATGGTTAACTCAATCCGCAGATAGATCGTAGGTGAATTTTCCAGGATTTTATATGCCCTACCCCCCAATATTCATTTTTTCTCCCCGGATTTACACGATTCACAAAAGTGATCTTTGGAGCAGTATAAAAACCGGAATTCCGGCAAAAACCGGAAATTTCTCATCCCTGATGTACAAGCTCAGTATCGAGCAACATGGACTCGACAGTTCAAAAAGAGTGAGTTTTCGTATTATTATGCTACCCACATTTATTTCACGATTACTTCGACAAGTTGTTTATTGGTGACCGAAAGCAAAACGTTATAATGAATTCTAAATTGTCACTATAACACCACATGACGTTTTGTGAGAAGTGATCATGTTTTGTGTGTGAGTGCGAGGGCGTGCGCCCGTGTGTGTGTGTGCGTGCGTGCGTGCGTGCGTGCGTGCGTGCGTGCGTGCGTGCGTGTGAGTATGCAGGTATGTATTAATCTTATTTAATTAAATACCACGTGCGTATTTTATTTAGTTTTTGAGTCGAAGTTATTGGAAAACAACATTGTGGTCTAACCCCCATATCTTCAGGCAACCCTAAAATGGCGCCACCTACCAGAGATTCCTATACACACAAAAACGAGTTTTTGTACATTTTGACCGATAAAAGACAATACTGTATTTTTGTTTCATCACATGACAAGAGTATATGTGTAGCGTAAGAGATATATGATGAAGTTTGATGACAGTAGTAGCCTAGGCGTAGCGGTAAATGTTTTCATGTTTTTTTTAGGTGCGGGCCTAAACTGCAAACGTTCCGGCCTACATACATACGCGAACTGTTATAATATCCATTATAATATTATACATATACAGGCATTAGGTCCATAATTACGCGTATCGATCATACCAACATATTCTACACACCAGGTTGCACTTTTTCACTCCTCCAGGAAACACGCATAGGTAAAAATGGAAAAATAGCAAGTCAATATAACGGCTTTTTCAAAGTCGTTATACCGAGATTAAAAGTCGTTATTACGACTTTTTATCTCGTAATAATGACTTTTTAATCTCGTTATTAAGACTTCAAATATCGTTATTACGACTTTTTATCTCGTAATAATGACTTTTTAATCTCTTCATTACGACTTTTAAAGTCATAATAACGACTTTTAATATACGTGTTTCTCCATACTTTATATGAACATGTACACGGTTAACATCGATGTGACGGGTGCACGTCACGCGACATTGGGAAACCTGTCGGTTTCTATGGTGATGTGGAGACTGGAACAAGGGCGTTCGGATGTCCAGCTATCAAAATGTATATAAGTCTGTAGTCGTAGACACATGACCGTGACATTCGTACTTCTGATGACAGTTTGCCTTTTTATTTCTATTTTATTTCTAGGATAGAGAACTCTACATCTTGGTTGTCATTGTGTGTCCTGCTTATGTGCGTCCTCTCTCTCTCTCTCTCTCTCTCTCTCTCTCTCTCTCTCTCTCTCTCTCTCTCTCTCTCTCTCTCTCTCTCTCTCTCTCTCTCTCTCTCTCTCTCTCTCTCTCTCTCTCTCTCTCTCTCTCTCTCTCTCTCTCTCTCTCTCTCTCTCTCTCTCTCTCTCTCTCTCTCTCTCTCTCTCTCTCTCTCTCTCTCTCTCTCTCTCTCTCTCTCTCTCTCTCTCTCTCTCTCTCTCTCTCTCTCTCTCTCTCTCTCTCTGTCTCTCTCTCTCTCTTTATCTCTATCTCTATCTTTATCTCTTCTTCTCCCTATCTCTCTATTTTTTATGTCTCTCCCCATTCTGTCTTTTTTCTCTCATGCTTGCTCTCTGAATCTCTCAGTATCTCTGTGTCTCTGTACCTTTCTGTCTCCGAACTGTCTCACTACTAGAGGTGTTCGCCTTGTAACCTTGCATATGTGTTCCAGTGTTCTATGTCCTCATTTACAGAACACACATTGGTTCCTTCATGTAGTGGGCACGGCACCGTCGCAGGTTGTGACTGTGACGACACGTGATACATGCCGCTCGTAGACCGTTCTTGGCAGCAACAAGCGTCATGGCTTGCGTCCCGTACTCGTGCTGCGTACAAATATGGAGGATCACTCCAGAGAGAAAGCTACCTGTAAGTGCCTTAACTCTGCGTTACCACAGTTTATAGAGTAATCTTAAAATATATACTCTTTGATTCAATGAATACGTGACAAAGTAAACATTGTTGGAATCCATGATACAACCGACCTATAGTTATTAAACAATGAGTCGTGTGTGGTGTGCGTGTGTGTGTGTGAGTGTGTGTGTGTGTGTGTGTGTGTGTGTGTGAGTGCGTGCGTGCGTGCGTGCGTGCGTGTGTGTGTACGTGTATGTGTGGGTGGGTGGGTTGGTGTGCGTATGCCTGCGTATGTATGTGTGGCTGTGTATTTGTGTCGGTGCGCGCGTGTGTCTTTAAAGAATAACGGGTTTATTCAGAAAAAACAACAGTAACCCTTCGCTTGGGTTCTATTCTGAATGTCTTAGAATGATCGCATGTCTTGAGTTGTAGTTTGAGTTTCCTCCACCGAGGCCGCCGTCTTGCAGGAAAAAGGAAATGTTCGATTTGAACGATTTCATAGATCAATACAATATAGTTTCAAAGGTAAATACGTGCAACCCAAAAGTAACCCGCACTTGTAAGTTCTGTGATCTACCTCGACAGCCACGTGTTTCACTGCGACTCACAATCCACTCATCTCTCTTCTACTTCGACAGCCACGTGATTTACTGCAGACTCACAAACCACTCATCTCTCTTCTACTTCGACAGCCACGTGTTTCACTGCGACTCACAACCCACTCATCTCTCTTCTACTTCGACAGCCACGTGTTTCACTGCAGACTCACAACCCAATCATCTCTCTTCTACTTCGACAGCCACGTGTTTCACTGCGACTCACAACCCACTCATCTCTCTTCTACTTCGAAAGCCACGTGTTTCACTAGCGGAAGACTCACAACCCACTCATCTCTCTTCTACCTCGACAGCCACGTGTTTCAATGCGACTCACAACCCACTCATCTCTCTTCTACTTCGACAGCCACGTGTTTCACTGCGACTCACAACCCACTCATCTCTCTTCTACTTCGACAGCCACGTTTTTCACTGCGACTCACAAGCCACTCATCTCTCTTCTACTTCGACAGCCACGTGTTTCACTGCAGACTCACAACCCACTCATCTCTCTTCTACTTCGACAGCCACGTGTTTCACTGCGACTCACAACCCACTAATCTCTCTTCTACTTCGACAGCCACGTGTTTCACTGCAGACTCACAACCCACTCATCTCTCTTCTACCTCCACAGCCAGGTGTTTCACTGCGACTCACAACCCACTCATCTCTCTTCTACTTCGACAGCCACGTGTTTCACTGCAGATTCACAACCCACTCATCTCTCTTCTACTTCAACAGCCACGTGTTTCACTAGCGGCAGACTCACAACCCACTCATCTCTCTTCTACTTCGACTGCCACGTGTTTCATTGCAGACTCACAACCCACTCATCTCTCTTCTACTACGACAGCCACGTGTTTCACTGCAGACTCACAACCCACTCATCTCTCTTTTACTTCGACAGCCACGTGTTTCACTGCAGACTCACAACCCACTCATCTCTCTTCCACTGCAGCCCGATGAAGTTCACCGGATGTTGCGCCGACTTGTACGGCTTAGAGAAGGGAGAAAGGCAACAATGAATTTGTTGACATAATTAAATTAATCTTTGCTGACCACAGTGCAAGACTTTCTCTTCACTGTAATTTGGTGTCACCTACGTTGCAATATAGTACATCTTGGTACGAATGTAGAGGAGTTGATGAACTGTAAAGAAATTGCACGTTGCCCAGTTGTATCACAAATGCTAATGCTGCATACCATAGCTGTATTCAAGCATGTGTTATCATTACGGTGATGACGGAGAAACTAATAACTGTGTTCAATGCATGGACGGAGATGCGATGTTGCAGAGGTTTCAACCTCCCATCTCCCGCTTGGTTTTGGGGGGGGCAACTTCCCACCCATCTCCAATATAAGAGTCCACCTCCCATCACTTTTAACAATCCACCCGCCTCCTATTTTTGAGGCCAATCTCCTGCATACCACACCCTGTAATATCCCTCATGGACAAAGCAGTATAACATGACTAGTATCTGTCACCCCCAGACTCCGTGGAAGCTCCTGTACAGCAGATATGCAGATTTGGCCGAACACCTCACGAGATATTGCCGCTCAGACGTTGCTTGCATGCGCGCACTCTTCCACTGGATGACGTTACTCGACTGCACCAGCATTGACGCAACCGCAGATGAACTTCCGGATTCTAATACGCCAATGGACGGGCTTCTGGACATATTGTTTGAGCAGAGCAACCACGCGCACTTTTTCGCACGTTTAGCAATGTACGCTCATTAGCCGTGGATGTTTTACTGTAGTTTATGAATGTGAGGCCAATGTGTAGGTCATCTGTATCGTTTGGGGAAGAACGCTCATGACTTGTTTTAAACCTATGCCACTTAAGATTGAAATTTCTTTTATTCTCTGTGCACAATATGAGACGTTTCTTTGCAGTTAAATTTAGGTGATGTTGATAGGTTCTTCTATCACCTATTTCCTCTCAGTGTTGTATTCTTCCATCTTGTTGTCATGAAAGAAAACAGAGCATAATAACTTAAAGTCTATGACATGAATTTGAAGAGAAACGTTAATTTGCCGCCTAAACGTTCGCACCCAATGTTTTTTAAACGTCCATCCGTGTTGTGCATTATTTACAATGCGTGCAGGTTCGTGTCCAATATTTTTTAAAGTCCATATTGGTGATGTAGGTCCGAATATCGCAGTAATTAGGGGTAATTATTCCCTCGGGGTAATTCCGGTTTTTTCGTGGAGCGCGAAGTTTTAGAAAAAAAAACGGATATTAATTAACTAATCACGAATAGGCTCTTATTGCTCTTGAAGTCTGAAAATATAACAAATAATAAAAACTATGTTATGGATTAATGTAACGGTGGTTAAAAACGTCTCAGACTGGATAACATAAATGTAAGATGCCCCATACAATTAGAAATTATCTCATCAAGCCAATTCTGGTGAAACACCGAGGCTCGTCTTTGGCGAGGAACAAGGGAAACAGTGAGCCAGATATCTTTACGACACCACCGAGGAAACTGGATCTCTGAAATGAACGAGGTTAATTTTGTATAACACCGTTATATATCAAATCCCCGCACCCAGTCTTTCAAATAGTTTGTCCTTGAAAGGCGAATCTGTAAACGAGAACTGTATTTGTATCACAAGTTGTCTACCACGAACCCCAGAATTGTCAGTGAATGTGAACAGGTTAGAGTCGATTTCAGAGTTTTTTTCTTCTATATGGATGTTCGCTGATTACCATTATACGAGTGTTTCTGATTTCAGAGCGGCTGGTCTTGCATGTGTCGTCATTAGCGGCGTCGCGAAGAACGGCTCCTACGTGGTCGGCGAGCGACGTTTGCATCACAAACGGGAGATACGCGCGCAATGGAACGCCGTACTTGTGGACGGCGAATGGCGTCTGTTAGACGTGCTGTGGGCGTCCTGCGCTCTCGTCAGACGTCGAGTGGCCGGCTGGTCTCTGATCGATGTCGACGGAGAAAGACTATCCGGTGAACAAGAGGACGACTCGCCTGGTGAGAAACGCTTCAACAACAACGAGTTCTTCTTCCTCACCGACCCCGACCGGTTCATCTGCATGCATCTGCCCGACGATCCGCTCTGGCAGTTGTTACCGCAGCCGCTGTCCGTGCAACAGTTCGAGACGTTCTTCTACGTCCGGGATCGTTTCTTCGACTTAGGTCTTCTGATGGTCGAAAACAGCCAGCGGCGCTGTATCCTGAAGACAACCGACGCGGAAGTGACAATAGCGTTCGGTATCCCAGCATCCCTCGGCGTACGCGCGCAGTTCCGCTACATGCTGTTCAGAAAGATGACTGCCGAAGACAAGAATGTGACGCAAACAAAAGGATGCGTGATCTGTCAACTGTCGGCAAATAAGGTCAGCTACACCTGTCACATGGCGGAAGTAGGACGCTTCCGCCTGGACGTTTTTGGACGCCACGTTGACCAACATTCCGGATTGGATCTCGTATGTTCATACGTTATCGTGTGCGATTCGACGGACGGCCGCTACCTACCGGACGATCCGGAGATCGGCTGGGGCCCAGGGACGGAACTAGACGAGGCGGGACTTGCACCAGCCAGTCACCACGAAGGCATCGTTTACACAGATGAACCACAGTTGACGATTCGGTTCTCCAAAGTAACCGATACGAAGCTGGTGTTCTGGCAATGTCTCAAACACATCGCGCTCGACGAAGCGACCCTGATATCGCGAGCCGTACTGCGCATGTGCGGTGATGACGTCATCGTAGTTGTGCGACTGCCTGAACCCGGTGAGTATGCGTACAAATTGTTCTGCGACAAACAGAACGTTAATGGAGTAATTCCGAACGTGTGCAACTACCTGATCCGGTTCTACAGGCCTCTCCCGATACCCCCACCCTTCCCTCCACTGCGCTGGGGGGTGCTAGGCAGAGGGATACACGCGCCAATGTTAGAAGTCAAAGCAATCGGGATGGGCGCGGAAGGATACATCAGGACATTAAAACCGGAAATGAAGCTACGATTCAAAATGTCGCAGTCAAAATGCGAGTTGTTCTATGAAATTGGATATGTGCACAACACGTACGTTCAGCCGGCCGCTGCGGTCCAGATGGAGATTCGTCAATCGCACGTTATCGTCCATGTTACGTTGACAGAAGCAGGCGAGTACGGTCTCAATGTGTTTGTCCGGCCACGCTCTGGGAGTAAGCTCCTTCACCACGTACATTCTCTCTTGATAGACTACTACGTCGACCCGCCTGTTGAAGACGGAGGCTTATTGCCTCCTCAAGAGCACACCAAAGATGGACTTCGGGTGGTAAATGAACTACTGGTAGGAACTTCGGGAAACGACAGCAATCAACTACCAGGTGAAATCCAATTGGAACACGACGACACGTCGGGTTTGCCTGGTCTCACGTCGGTGGTCGACGAGGCAGCGAGGTTCGGCACGGAGCTGTCATTCGGTTCTACCAACCTCCCAGACATGTCGGCGGATGACGTAACATCTAATGCAACGGAAATGTCCGCGTTAGGTGCATCACCAGACGTCACGACAGAACCCAGAACCTCGCTATTGAAGAAGCACTCATTGTCCTTACCCCAACTCTTGCAAAACACGTGATCCCACGAGAGCTGTGTGACCACCGACGAAATGTATCGGATTACGCTCCCTCATTCTGAGCATACGTTAATGTTTGCCGCCGAGCGCAAGTCGGCGCAACATCCGGTGAACTTCATCGGGCTGCAGTGGAAGAGAGATGAGTGGGTTGTGAGTCTGCCGCTAGTGGGCGTCTACGTCGTTGACGTTTACGAGGTTCAGGATAACAGCCGCCTGGAGAATGTGCACCGTCTGAACATCACACGCAATGAAAAGGTAACGTCAACAAGTAACTGTTGTATAATTATGTTGGGTCTTTACTCTAATCGAGCAAGCGTTTGTGTGTATACGTGCGGGTATGTTAACGTTTTCCAGTTAGACGGTTAGCTCCTCGTGCACCAAGCATTCCGCAACACCTCACAACAAAAGTAACGGCTATATTTGTTTTTGAATTCCCAGTTGGTTAACGGTCTGTAGCGGTTTTACGGTTTGTGTCTGACGTTAGACGGACAGGACTAGTTTGTTAACGTGGATTTCCACGAGAATGTACCGTTCCCTAGTGTAAACAATATTTTCCCATTGAAGTAGATGAAAGCCAAATCCCACCATCCAGCGCGTGGACAGAGATAATAACGAGTGTTCGAATAAATGCAGGCTGAACAGCTGTGCTGCATTTTGCACACAATGTACGTTGAATGACACTGTATATATATTTCATATTTTTTTGAAAAAAACAAGACCAAGCAAATCAGGTATGTATTACTATAAGTCGACGAACGGCAAGATGTAGTATGCCATTCACGACGACAAGACAGTCATTCCATAATTGTTGTATACATCACTCAATTTCAAATATTTATATATATATTGATATGTGTGATAACATGTGTAATTAACTGAATACTGCTGCCACTTAATGAACTGTACGCTAGCGATCTTTCATATATTAAACCAAGTATCCCTTGATCAATCAACCCTTTTTAATCGTCTTTTAATATAATAATTTTCTGTAATTGTCAATAAACAGTATGCATGGTTGACTTCAATAAAATGTATCTTCCTCTTTTTTCTGTCTGCCTATCTGTATAGTTGTCCGTTGATGTGTCTGTCTCTGTCTCTACGTCTGCATGTCCGGGTCTCTATCTCTCAACCTACGTCGTTTTCTATGTTTCTCTTCATCTGAGTGTTCAGGTCTCTGTATTGATACCTCCCCTCTGTCTTTCCATCTCTTTTCTGTTCCCTTTCCCAACTCTTTCACTATAGAGATGTTGCCTTGCCGACGTGATCCATTGTTCACAGATTCCCGCGTTGAAGCGATGTTTGCAAGTCTGACAGCAGCGACAGATGGAACGGACATACGCAGGTTGTTAAGGGCGATTGAAAATGTCAAGCACTTAAACGTACCGAACAGCAAAGAACCACTCTTAAAAGCTGGCAAGCGCCTAACTTTCCTCGAGGTGTTTCAAGGTAACAGGCTTCTTTTTTAATATATATAAGAGTAGCGTAAGTATCGTTTGCAGATATCAACGGAATTGTAATTTATTTGTACCTAATTTATCAATTTAAATATTTTTCTTCTTAGCATAGCAAAAGTTTATCAACATTTTGGATATGTTAGGAAGTAATATATTCAATAGAATAAACAACCCTGACGATTATAATATATGATTTTGTCTGTCAGTTTGATCTCCCAACATTCGCACCGAACATGTGCCTAACCGTCCGTTTTCTATGAGTTATTCAATTCGCCATGTATCGAGCCTGGGTCGAACTATTACATAACGACAGCATAGTGGGGGAGTCGTAGCGTATTGGCTACGACAGCGGACCATCAGTCGAGAGAACCTACTTGCGAATCCTGTTTTGGTCATTTCGGACCATGGACAACGTGTTCTCTCCACGATGCATTTGTTCGCACAGCTGTATAGATGAGTACCTAGCTATAGATAGTGATGATTCTACGTAAACGAGCATTCATTACACAGTAATTGCAGCGTATCTGAATATTTCCCAGTGAATTTAAGATGGTATTTGAAAAAAAAGATCACCACTGACGATAAGTGAAGCGCTCTGAACAATCCTAAGAATGGATACCGCGCTATTAAGAATTTATATTAGGCTTGTCGACGACCTTGTCACTAATATAAACTTGCTGTTTTCATAAAAATCTGATGAAACGTCTGCGAAAGATATCCATATCATAGCCCCCTACAACTTATTCATGTCATCTCATGCAAATATAATAATTATTGTTAGGAAAGTAGGTGTTAGTGAAATACTTACAGTTTCCGTACGAAAATACATCGCCCCGCAAAAAAATTGCTAACAGCATTAATCAGTGAATGAAAAACAGATGTTGATGCAAGTGACGTAACTGTCTTGGGAAGTCGCACTCAATTATCGTAAGTAAGTATTACTTATTATATAGCTATGTGCGGCTGGATCTCGCGAGTTTCGACAACGATCCGGTAACTATACTTTTACATTAGTATATACATTGCCTCGTGCCTTAGTTATTTAACGTTGCTTGCAGAATTGACACAAGGGATTGCATTACGCAATAGACGGAAGCTGCAAGCCGGCGTGAAACGGGCAGAGCTGGAGAAGCTGGCGAGCGAACTCGGCCAACTGTTCGAGGAAGCCCGGGAGACGCTCATCAAACTGACGTGTATAGACAAGACGCGGCATGAACTCGTTAAGATGAACACGGTCGGAACAATGCAATGTGTCAATAATATTATTTAACACAGTTTGACAATATCTCAAAATACATTTACCAGGTAATAATACATATAAAGCGTATGAAAATAACATAATATTTTCATAATTACATGTTTGTTGCCAATAAATATTACACTTAAGTGTTTAGTTTACCTAGAGCCTATTTGACCTGAAATTTAAAATCGTAAACAAACCCGTTAAGCACAATCAACAAGTAAACATTTTACGCTTGATATGTATTATTACCTGGTAAATATATTTTGAGATATTGTCAAACTGTGTAAAATTATATTATTGACACATTATATGTTAGTCTTATTATATTATAATAAGAATAACAAATTATAATTTAATTCATGACTTTATTAATGAGTTTGTTGATGTCAAACGGTAAAATATTTAGGTCAGTAGGTAACTAAACATAAGTCGAATATGTTTATATTTCTTTACAGATGTCCATTGCGGAGACCGCAGCCGACAGTCCAAGAAGTGATGAAGGCGACATTGCTTATACTCGGAGAACAAGAAGAGGATTTGAAGGTGAAAGATTTTAAGGAGTTAGACAGAGTGCTAGCCACAATATCTATACAATGGAACACACTTCAGTGGATAACAACAACATATATCATAAAAGTTTGCCATTTCCATTTTCTCATTTGCTTTACGGTACAAATGTTTAGACGTATTCCTACTATTGAAACTGTTAACGTGTCATAGTTTCTGAAATGTTGGGGTTTGGGTTGTCTAAACATGAGCTATGGTATTCGTAACACATAGACGATATAAACAGTACATACAGGTTTATTTCCCCAGCATTCGATGTCCTCAAACATGGACGTTTTGCCATGTCTTTGCCTATATACAGCTGTAACCGTTTTATAAAATAGACTGAACACCTACACATATTTCCACTATTCTCGATATTTTGGACTGATACAAGAGTGGGGCATGTGGAGCATGTGAGATCTCCACCAACCATGATCAATACTTATACACTTCCGACTGTACTAATATATAACCAGTGAACTAGAGTAGGGCAGGTGGAGCATGTAAGATCTCCACCAACCATGGTCAATACTTATACACTTCCGACTGTACTAATATATAACCAGTGAACTAGAGTAGGGCACGTGGAGCATGTAAGATCTCCACCAACCATGGTCAATACTTATACACTTCCGACTGTACTAATATATAACCAGTGAACTAGAGTGGGGCATGTGGAGCATGTGAGATCTCCACCAACCATGGTCAATACTTATACACTTCCGACTGTACTAATATTTAACCAGTGAACTAGAGTAGGGCACGTGGAGCATGTGAGACCTCCACCAACCATGGTCAATACTTATACACTTCCGACTGTATTAATATATAACCAGTGAACTAGAGTGGGGCATGTGGAGCATGTGAGATCTCCACCAACCATGGTCAATACTTATACACTTCCGACTGTACTAATATATAACCAGTGAACTAGAGTGGGGCACATGGAGCATGTGAGATCTCCACCAACCATGGTCAATACTTATACACTTCCGACTGTACTAATATATAACCAGTGAACTAGAGTAGGGCGTGTGGAGCATGTGAGATCTCCTCCAACCATGGTCAATACTTATACACTTCCGACTGTACTAATATATAACCAGTGAACTAGAGTGGGGCATGTGGAGCATGTGAGATCTCCACCAACCATGGTCAATACTTATACACTTCCGACTGTACTAATATATAACCAGTGAACTAGAGTAGGGCACGTGGAGCACGTGAGATCTCCAATAACCATGGTCAATACTTATACACTTCCGACTGTACTAATATATAACCAGTGAACTAGAGTAGGGCACGTGGAGCATGTGAGATCTCCACCAACCATGGTCAATACTTATACACTTCCGACGGTACTAATATATAACCAGTGAACTAGAGTGGGGCACGTGGAGCATGTGAGATCTCCATCAACCATGGTCAATACTTATACACTTCCGACTGTACTAATATATAACCAGTGAACTAGAGTGGGGCATGTGGAGCATGTGAGATCTCCACCAACCATGGTCAATACTTATACACTTCCGACTGTACTAATATATAACCAGTGAACTAGAGTAGGGCACGTGGAGCACGTGAGATCTCCAATAACCATGGTCAATACTTATACACTTCCGACTGTACTAATATATAACCAGTGAACTAGAGTAGGGCACGTGGAGCATGTGAGATCTCCACCACCCATGGTCAATACTTATACACTTCCGACTGTACTAATATATAATCAGTGAACTAGAGTAGGGCACGTGGAGCACGTGAGATCTCCACCAACCATGGCCAATTCTTATACACTTCCGACTGTACTAATATATAACCAGTGAATTAGAGTGGGGCATGTGGAGCATGTGAGATATCCACCAACCATGGTCAATACTTATACACTTCCAACTGTACTAATATATAACCAGTGAACTAGAGTAGGGCATGTGGAGCATGTGAGATCTCCACCAACCATGGTCAATACTTATACACTTCCGACTGTACTAATATTTAACCAGTGAACTAGAGTAGGGCACGTGGAGCATGTGAGACCTCCACCAACCATGGTCAATACTTATACACTTCCGACTGTATTAATATATAACCAGTGAACTAGAGTGGGGCATGTGGAGCATGTGAGATCTCCACCAACCATGGTCAATACTTATACACTTCCGACTGTACTAATATATAACCAGTGAACTAGAGTGGGGCACATGGAGCATGTGAGATCTCCACCAACCATGGTCAATACTTATACACTTCCGACTGTACTAATATATAACCAGTGAACTAGAGTAGGGCGTGTGGAGCATGTGAGATCTCCACCAACCATGGTCAATACTTATACACTTCCGACTGTACTAATATATAACCAGTGAACTAGAGTGGGGCATGTGGAGCATGTGAGATCTCCACCAACCATGGTCAATACTTATACACTTCCGACTGTACTAATATATAACCAGTGAACTAGAGTAGGGCACGTGGAGCACGTGAGATCTCCAATAACCATGGTCAATACTTATACACTTCCGACTGTACTAATATATAACCAGTGAACTAGAGTAGGGCACGTTGGGCATGTGAGATCTCCACCAACCATGGTCAATACTTATACACTTCCGACGGTACTAATATATAACCAGTGAACTAGAGTGGGGCACGTGGAGCATGTGAGATCTCCATCAACCATGGTCAATACTTATACACTTCCGACTGTACTAATATATATCCAGTGAACTAGAGTGGGGCATGTGGAGCATGTGAGATCTCCACCAACCATGGTCAATACTTATACACTTCCGACTGTACTAATATATAACCAGTGAACTAGAGTAGGGCACGTGGAGCACGTGAGATCTCCAATAACCATGGTCAATACTTATACACTTCCGACTGTACTAATATATAACCAGTGAACTAGAGTAGGGCACGTGGAGCATGTGAGATCTCCACCACCCATGGTCAATACTTATACACTTCCGACTGTACTAATATATAATCAGTGAACTAGAGTAGGGCACGTGGAGCACGTGAGATCTCCACCAACCATGGCCAATTCTTATACACTTCCGACTGTACTAATATATAACCAGTGAATTAGAGTGGGGCATGTGGAGCATGTGAGATATCCACCAACCATGGTCAATACTTATACACTTCCAACTGTACTAATATATAACCAGTGAACTAGAGTAGGGCATGTGGAGCATGTGAGATCTCCACCAACCATGGTCAATACTTATACACTTCCGACTGTACTAATATTTAACCAGTGAACTAGAGTAGGGCACCTGGAGCATGTGAGATCTCCACCAACCATGGTCAATACTTATACACTTCCGACTGTACTAATATATAACCAGTGAATTAGAGTGGGGCATGTGGAGCATGTGAGATCTCCACCAACCATGGTCAATACTTATACACTTCCGACTGTACTAATATATAACCAGTGAACTAGAGTAGGGCACCTGGAGCATGTGAGATCTCCACCACCCATGGTCAATACTTATACACTTCCGACTGTACTAATATATAACCAGTGAACTAGAGTAAGGCACGTGGAGCACGTGAGATCTCCACCAACCATGGCCAATTCTTATACACTTCCGACTGTACTAATATATAACCAGTGAACTAGAGTGGGGCATGTGGAGCATGTGAGATCTCCACCAACCATGGTCAATACTTATACACTTCCAACTGTACTAATATATAACCAGTGAACTAGAGTAGGGCATGTGGAGCATGTGAGATCTCCACCAACCATGGTCAATACTTATACACTTCCGACTGTACTAATATATAACCAGTGATCTAGAGTGGGGCATGTGGAGCATGTGAGATCTCCACCAACCATGGTCAATACTTATACACTTCCGACTGTACTAATATATAACCAGTGAACTAGAGTGGGGCACGTGGAGCATGTGAGATCTCCATCAACCATGGTCAATACTTATACACTTCCGACTGTACTAATATATAACCAGTGAACTAGAGTGGGGCATGTGGAGCATGTGAGATCTCCACCAACCATGGTCAATACTTATACACTTCCGACTGTACTAATATATAACCAGTGAACTAGAGTGGGGCATGTGGAGCATGTGAGATCTCCACCAACCATGGTCAATACTTATACACTTCCGACTGTACTAATATATAACCAGTGAACTAGAGTAGGGCACGTGGAGCACGTGAGATCTCCAATAACCATGGTCAATACTTATACACTTCCGACTGTACTAATATATAACCAGTGAACTAGAGTAGGGCACGTGGAGCATGTGAGATCTCCACCACCCATGGTCAATACTTATACACTTCCGACTGTACTAATATATAATCAGTGAACTAGAGTAGGGCACGTGGAGCACGTGAGATCTCCACCAACCATGGCCAATTCTTATACACTTCCGACTGTACTAATATATAACCAGTGAATTAGAGTGGGGCATGTGGAGCATGTGAGATATCCACCAACCATGGTCAATACTTATACACTTCCAACTGTACTAATATATAACCAGTGAACTAGAGTAGGGCATGTGGAGCATGTGAGATCTCCACCAACCATGGTCAATACTTATACACTTCCGACTGTACTAATATTTAACCAGTGAACTAGAGTAGGGCACCTGGAGCATGTGAGATCTCCACCAACCATGGTCAATACTTATACACTTCCGACTGTACTAATATATAACCAGTGAATTAGAGTGGGGCATGTGGAGCATGTGAGATCTCCACCAACCATGGTCAATACTTATACACTTCCGACTGTACTAATATATAACCAGTGAACTAGAGTAGGGCACCTGGAGCATGTGAGATCTCCACCACCCATGGTCAATACTTATACACTTCCGACTGTACTAATATATAACCAGTGAACTAGAGTAAGGCACGTGGAGCACGTGAGATCTCCACCAACCATGGCCAATTCTTATACACTTCCGACTGTACTAATATATAACCAGTGAACTAGAGTGGGGCATGTGGAGCATGTGAGATCTCCACCAACCATGGTCAATACTTATACACTTCCAACTGTACTAATATATAACCAGTGAACTAGAGTAGGGCATGTGGAGCATGTGAGATCTCCACCAACCATGGTCAATACTTATACACTTCCGACTGTACTAATATATAACCAGTGATCTAGAGTGGGGCATGTGGAGCATGTGAGATCTCCACCAACCATGGTCAATACTTATACACTTCCGACTGTACTAATATATAACCAGTGAACTAGAGTGGGGCACGTGGAGCATGTGAGATCTCCATCAACCATGGTCAATACTTATACACTTCCGACTGTACTAATATATAACCAGTGAACTAGAGTGGGGCATGTGGAGCATGTGAGATCTCCACCAACCATGGTCAATACTTATACACTTCCGGCTGTACTAATATATAACCAGTGAACTAGAGTAGGGCACGTGGAACATGTGAGATCTCCACCACCCATGGTCAATACTTATACACTTCCGACTGTACTAATATATAATCAGTGAACTAGAGTAGGGCACGTGGAGCACGTGAGATCTCCACCAACCATGGCCAATTCTTATACACTTCCGACTGTACTAATATATAACCAGTGAATTAGAGTGGGGCATGTGGAGCATGTGAGATATCCACCAACCATGGTCAGTACTTATACACTTCCAACTGTACTAATATATAACCAGTGAACTAGAGTAGGGCATGTGGAGCATGTGAGATCTCCACCAACCATGGTCAATACTTATACACTTCCGACTGTACTAATATATAACCAGTGAACTAGAGTAGGGCACGTGGAGCACGTGAGATCTCCAATAACCATGGTCAATACTTATACACTTCCGACTGTACTAATATATAACCAGTGAACTAGAGTAGGGCACGTGGAGCATGTGAGATCTCCACCACCCATGGTCAATACTTACACACTTCCGACTGTACTAATATATAATCAGTGAACTAGAGTAGGGCACGTGGAGCACGTGAGATCTCCACCAACCATGGCCAATTCTTATACACTTCCGACTGTACTAATATATAACCAGTGAATTAGAGTGGGGCATGTGGAGCATGTGAGATATCCACCAACCATGGTCAATACTTATACACTTCCAACTGTACTAATATATAACCAGTGAACTAGAGTAGGGCATGTGGAGCATGTGAGATCTCCACCAACCATGGTCAATACTTATACACTTCCGACTGTACTAATATATAACCAGTGATCTAGAGTGGGGCATGTGGAGCATGTGAGATCTCCACCAACCATGGTCAATACTTATACACTTCCGACTGTACTAATATATAACCAGTGAACTAGAGTGGGGCACGTGGAGCATGTGAGATCTCCATCAACCATGGTCAATACTTATACACTTCCGACTGTACTAATATATAACCAGTGAACTAGAGTGGGGCATGTGGAGCATGTGAGTTCTCCACCAACCATGGTCAATACTTATACACTTCCGACTGTACTAATATATAACCAGTGAACTAGAGTAGGGCACGTGGAGCACGTGAGATCTCCAATAACCATGGTCAATACTTATACACTTCCGACTGTACTAATATATAACCAGTGAACTAGAGTAGGGCACGTGGAACATGTGAGATCTCCACCACCCATGGTCAATACTTATACACTTCCGACTGTATTAATATATAATCAGTGAACTAGAGTAGGGCACGTGGAGCACGTGAGATCTCCACCAACCATGGCCAATTCTTATACACTTCCGACTGTACTAATATATAACCAGTGAATTAGAGTGGGGCATGTGGAGCATGTGAGATATCCACCAACCATGGTCAATACTTATACACTTCCAACTGTACTAATATATAACCAGTGAAATAGAGTAGGGCATGTGGAGCATGTGAGATCTCCACCAACCATGGTCAATACTTATACACTTCCGACTGTACTAATATATAACCAGTGAACTAGAGTGGGGCATATGGAGCATGTGAGATCTCCACCAACCATGGTCAATACTTATACACTTCCGACTGTACTAATATATAACCAGTGAACTAGAGTGGGGCACGTGGAGCATGTGAGATCTCCTTCAACCATGGTCAATACTTATACACTTCCGACTGTACTAATATATAACCAGTGAACTAGAGTGGGGCATGTGGAGCATGTGAGATCTCCACCAACCATGGTCAATACTTATACACTTCCGACTGTACTAATATATAACCAGTGAACTAGAGTGGGGCACGTGGAGCACGTGAGATCTCCAATAACCATGGTCAATACTTATACACTTCCGACTGTACTAATATATAACCAGTGAACTAGAGTAGGGCACTTGGAGCATGTGAGATCTCCACCACCCATGGTCAATACTTATACACTTCCGACTGTACTAATATATAATCAGTGAACTAGAGTAGGGCACGTGGAGCACGTGAGATCTCCACCAACCATGGCCAATTCTTATACACTTCCGACTGTACTAATATAAAACCAGTGAATTAGAGTGGGGCATGTGGAGCATGTGAGATATCCACCAACCATGGTCAATACTTATACACTTCCAACTGTACTAATATATAACCAGTGAACTAGAGTAGGGCATGTGGAGCATGTGAGATCTCCACCAACCATGGTCAATACTTATACACTTCCGACTGTACTAATATATAACCAGTGATCTAGAGTGGGGCATGTGGAGCATGTGAGATCTCCACCAACCATGATCAATACTTATACACTTCCGACTGTACTAATATATAACCAGTGAACTAGAGTGGGGCACGTGGAGCATGTGAGATCTCCATCAACCATGGTCAATACTTATACACTTCCGACTGTACTAATATATAACCAGTGAACTAGAGTGGGGCATGTGGAGCATGTGAGATCTCCACCAACCATGGTCAATACTTATACACTTCCGACTGTACTAATATATAACCAGTGAACTAGAGTAGGGCACGTGGAGCACGTGAGATCTCCAATAACCATGGTCAATACTTATACACTTCCGACTGTACTAATATATAACCAGTGAACTAGAGTAGGGCACGTGGAGCATGTGAGATCTCCACCACCCATGGTCAATACTTATACACTTCCGACTGTACTAATATATAACCAGTGAACTAGAGTGGGGCACGTGGAGCATGTGAGATCTCCACCAACCATGGTCAATACTTATACATTTCCGACTGTACTAATATATAACCAGTGAACTAGAGTAGGGCACCAGGAGCATGTGAGATCTCCACCACCCATGGTCAATACTTATACACTTCCGACTGTACTAATATATAACCAGTGAACTAGAGTAAGGCACGTGGGGCACGTGAGATCTCCACCAACCATGGCCAATTCTTATACACTTTCGACGGTACTAATATATAACCAGTGAACTAGAGTGGGGCATGTGGAGCATGTGAGATCTCCACCAACCATGGTCAATACTTATACACTTCCAACTGTACTAATATATAACCAGTGAACTAGAGTGGGGCATGTGGAGCATGTGAGATCTCCACCAACCATGGTCAATACTTATACACTTCCGACTGTACTAATATATAACCAGTGAACTAGAGTGGGGCATGTGGAGCATGTGAGATCTCCACCAACCATGGTCAATACTTATACACTTCCGACTGTACTAATATATAACCAGTGAACTAGAGTGGGGCACGTGGAGCATGTGAGATCTCCTTCAACCATGGTCAATACTTATACACTTCCGACTGTACTAATATATAACCAGTGAACTAGAGTGGGGCATGTGGAGCATGTGAGATCTCCACCAACCATGGTCAATACTTATACACTTCCGACTGTACTAATATATAACCAGTGAACTAGAGTAGGGCACGTGGAGCACGTGAGATCTCCAATAACCATGGTCAATACTTATACACTTCCGACTGTACTAATATATAACCAGTGAACTAGAGTAGGGCACGTGGAGCATGTGAGATCTCCACCACCCATGGTCAATACTTATACACTTCCGACTGTACTAATATATAATCAGTGAACTAGAGTAGGGCACGTGGAGCACGTGAGATCTCCACCAACCATGGCCAATTCTTATACACTTCCGACTGTACTAATATAAAACCAGTGAATTAGAGTGGGGCATGTGGAGCATGTGAGATATCCACCAACCATGGTCAATACTTATACACTTCCAACTGTACTAATATATAACCAGTGAACTAGAGTAGGGCATATGGAGCATGTGAGATCTCCACCAACCATGGTCAATACTTATACACTTCCGACTGTACTAATATTTAACCAGTGAACTAGAGTAGGGCACGTGGAGCATGTGAGATCTCCACCAACCATGGTCAATACTTATACACTTCCGACTGTATTAATATATAACCAGTGAACTAGAGTGGGGCATGTGGAGCATGTTAGATCTCCACCAACCATGGT
This sequence comes from Escarpia spicata, assembly GCA_963995525.1. NCBI lineage: Eukaryota > Metazoa > Annelida > Polychaeta > Sabellida > Siboglinidae > Escarpia > Escarpia spicata. The sequence continues at coordinate 54,088,046 of OZ023208.1, forward strand.
CAATACTTATACACTTCCGACTGTACTAATATATAACCAGTGAACTAGAGTGGGGCACGTGGAGCATGTGAGATCTCCACCAACCATGGTCAATACTCATACACTTCCGACTGTACTAATATATAACCAGTGAACTAGAGTAGGGCACGTGGAGCACGTGAGATCTCCAATAACCATGGTCAATACTTATACACTTCCGACTGTACTAATATATATCCAGTGAACTAGAGTAGGGCACGTGGAGCATGTGAGATCTCCACCAACCATGGTCAATACTTATACACTTCCGACGGTACTAATATATAACCAGTGAACTAGAGTGGGGCACGTGGAGCATGTGAGATCTCCATCAACCATGGTCAATACTTATACACTTCCGACTGTACTAATATATAACCAGTGAACTAGAGTGGGGCATGTGGAGCATGTGAGATCTCCACCAACCATGGTCAATACTTATACACTTCCGACTGTACTAATATATAACCAGTGAACTAGAGTAGGGCACTTGGAGCACGTGAGATCTCCAATAACCATGGTCAATACTGATACACTTCCGACTGTACTAATATATAACCAGTGAATTAGAGTGGGGCATGTGGAGCATGTGAGATCTCCACCAACCATGGTCAATACTTATACACTTCCGACTGTACTAATATATAACCAGTGAACTAGAGTAGGGCACCTGGAGCATGTGAGATCTCCACCACCCATGGTCAATACTTATACACTTCCGACTGTACTAATATATAACCAGTGAACTAGAGTAAGGCACGTGGAGCACGTGAGATCTCCACCAACCATGGCCAATTCTTATACACTTCCGACTGTACTAATATATAACCAGTGAACTAGAGTGGGGCATGTGGAGCATGTGAGATCTCCACCAACCATGGTCAATACTTATACACTTCCAACTGTACTAATATATAACCAGTGAACTAGAGTAGGGCATGTGGAGCATGTGAGATCTCCACCAACCATGGTCAATACTTATACACTTCCGACTGTACTAATATATAACCAGTGATCTAGAGTGGGGCATGTGGAGCATGTGAGATCTCCACCAACCATGGTCAATACTTATACACTTCCGACTGTACTAATATATAACCAGTGAACTAGAGTGGGGCACGTGGAGCATGTGAGATCTCCATCAACCATGGTCAATACTTATACACTTCCGACTGTACTAATATATAACCAGTGAACTAGAGTGGGGCATGTGGAGCATGTGAGATCTCCACCAACCATGGTCAATACTTATACACTTCCGACTGTACTAATATATAACCAGTGAACTAGAGTGGGGCATGTGGAGCATGTGAGATCTCCACCAACCATGGTCAATACTTATACACTTCCGACTGTACTAATATATAACCAGTGAACTAGAGTAGGGCACGTGGAGCACGTGAGATCTCCAATAACCATGGTCAATACTTATACACTTCCGACTGTACTAATATATAACCAGTGAACTAGAGTAGGGCACGTGGAGCATGTGAGATCTCCACCACCCATGGTCAATACTTATACACTTCCGACTGTACTAATATATAATCAGTGAACTAGAGTAGGGCACGTGGAGCACGTGAGATCTCCACCAACCATGGCCAATTCTTATACACTTCCGACTGTACTAATATATAACCAGTGAATTAGAGTGGGGCATGTGGAGCATGTGAGATATCCACCAACCATGGTCAATACTTATACACTTCCAACTGTACTAATATATAACCAGTGAACTAGAGTAGGGCATGTGGAGCATGTGAGATCTCCACCAACCATGGTCAATACTTATACACTTCCGACTGTACTAATATTTAACCAGTGAACTAGAGTAGGGCACCTGGAGCATGTGAGATCTCCACCAACCATGGTCAATACTTATACACTTCCGACTGTACTAATATATAACCAGTGAATTAGAGTGGGGCATGTGGAGCATGTGAGATCTCCACCAACCATGGTCAATACTTATACACTTCCGACTGTACTAATATATAACCAGTGAACTAGAGTAGGGCACCTGGAGCATGTGAGATCTCCACCACCCATGGTCAATACTTATACACTTCCGACTGTACTAATATATAACCAGTGAACTAGAGTAAGGCACGTGGAGCACGTGAGATCTCCACCAACCATGGCCAATTCTTATACACTTCCGACTGTACTAATATATAACCAGTGAACTAGAGTGGGGCATGTGGAGCATGTGAGATCTCCACCAACCATGGTCAATACTTATACACTTCCAACTGTACTAATATATAACCAGTGAACTAGAGTAGGGCATGTGGAGCATGTGAGATCTCCACCAACCATGGTCAATACTTATACACTTCCGACTGTACTAATATATAACCAGTGATCTAGAGTGGGGCATGTGGAGCATGTGAGATCTCCACCTACCATGGTCAATACTTATACACTTCCGACTGTACTAATATATAACCAGTGAACTAGAGTGGGGCACGTGGAGCATGTGAGATCTCCATCAACCATGGTCAATACTTATACACTTCCGACTGTACTAATATATAACCAGTGAACTAGAGTGGGGCATGTGGAGCATGTGAGATCTCCACCAACCATGGTCAATACTTATACACTTCCGACTGTACTAATATATAACCAGTGAACTAGAGTAGGGCACGTGGAGCACGTGAGATCTCCAATAACCATGGTCAATACTTATACACTTCCGACTGTACTAATATATAACCAGTGAACTAGAGTGGGGCACGTGGAGCATGTGAGATCTCCACCAACCATGGTCAATACTCATACACTTCCGACTGTACTAATATATAACCAGTGAACTAGAGTAGGGCACGTGGAGCACGTGAGATCTCCAATAACCATGGTCAATACTTATACACTTCCGACTGTACTAATATATATCCAGTGAACTAGAGTAGGGCACGTGGAGCATGTGAGATCTCCACCAACCATGGTCAATACTTATACACTTCCGACGGTACTAATATATAACCAGTGAACTAGAGTGGGGCACGTGGAGCATGTGAGATCTCCATCAACCATGGTCAATACTTATACACTTCCGACTGTACTAATATATAACCAGTGAACTAGAGTGGGGCATGTGGAGCATGTGAGATCTCCACCAACCATGGTCAATACTTATACACTTCCGACTGTACTAATATATAACCAGTGAACTAGAGTAGGGCACTTGGAGCACGTGAGATCTCCAATAACCATGGTCAATACTGATACACTTCCGACTGTACTAATATATAACCAGTGAATTAGAGTGGGGCATGTGGAGCATGTGAGATCTCCACCAACCATGGTCAATACTTATACACTTCCGACTGTACTAATATATAACCAGTGAACTAGAGTAGGGCACCTGGAGCATGTGAGATCTCCACCACCCATGGTCAATACTTATACACTTCCGACTGTACTAATATATAACCAGTGAACTAGAGTAAGGCACGTGGAGCACGTGAGATCTCCACCAACCATGGCCAATTCTTATACACTTCCGACTGTACTAATATATAACCAGTGAACTAGAGTGGGGCATGTGGAGCATGTGAGATCTCCACCAACCATGGTCAATACTTATACACTTCCAACTGTACTAATATATAACCAGTGAACTAGAGTAGGGCATGTGGAGCATGTGAGATCTCCACCAACCATGGTCAATACTTATACACTTCCGACTGTACTAATATATAACCAGTGATCTAGAGTGGGGCATGTGGAGCATGTGAGATCTCCACCAACCATGGTCAATACTTATACACTTCCGACTGTACTAATATATAACCAGTGAACTAGAGTGGGGCACGTGGAGCATGTGAGATCTCCATCAACCATGGTCAATACTTATACACTTCCGACTGTACTAATATATAACCAGTGAACTAGAGTGGGGCATGTGGAGCATGTGAGATCTCCACCAACCATGGTCAATACTTATACACTTCCGACTGTACTAATATATAACCAGTGAACTAGAGTGGGGCATGTGGAGCATGTGAGATCTCCACCAACCATGGTCAATACTTATACACTTCCGACTGTACTAATATATAACCAGTGAACTAGAGTAGGGCACGTGGAGCACGTGAGATCTCCAATAACCATGGTCAATACTTATACACTTCCGACTGTACTAATATATAACCAGTGAACTAGAGTAGGGCACGTGGAGCATGTGAGATCTCCACCACCCATGGTCAATACTTATACACTTCCGACTGTACTAATATATAATCAGTGAACTAGAGTAGGGCACGTGGAGCACGTGAGATCTCCACCAACCATGGCCAATTCTTATACACTTCCGACTGTACTAATATATAACCAGTGAATTAGAGTGGGGCATGTGGAGCATGTGAGATATCCACCAACCATGGTCAATACTTATACACTTCCAACTGTACTAATATATAACCAGTGAACTAGAGTAGGGCATGTGGAGCATGTGAGATCTCCACCAACCATGGTCAATACTTATACACTTCCGACTGTACTAATATTTAACCAGTAAACTAGAGTAGGGCACCTGGAGCATGTGAGATCTCCACCAACCATGGTCAATACTTATACACTTCCGACTGTACTAATATATAACCAGTGATCTAGAGTGGGGCATGTGGAGCATGTGAGATCTCCACCAACCATGGTCAATACTTATACACTTCCGACTGTACTAATATATAACCAGTGAACTAGAGTGGGGCACGTGGAGCATGTGAGATCTCCATCAACCATGGTCAATACTTATACACTTCCGACTGTACTAATATATAACCAGTGAACTAGAGTGGGGCATGTGGAGCATGTGAGATCTCCACCAACCATGGTCAATACTTATACACTTCCGACTGTACTAATATATAACCAGTGAACTAGAGTAGGGCACGTGGAGCACGTGAGATCTCCAATAACCATGGTCAATACTTATACACTTCCGACTGTACTAATATATAACCAGTGAACTAGAGTAGGGCACGTGGAGCATGTGAGATCTCCACCACCCATGGTCAATACTTATACACTTCCGACTGTACTAATATATAACCAGTGAACTAGAGTGGGGCACGTGGAGCATGTGAGATCTCCACCAACCATGGTCAATACTTATACATTTCCGACTGTACTAATATATAACCAGTGAACTAGAGTAGGGCACCAGGAGCATGTGAGATCTCCACCACCCATGGTCAATACTTATACACTTCCGACTGTACTAATATATAACCAGTGAACTAGAGTAAGGCACGTGGGGCACGTGAGATCTCCACCAACCATGGCCAATTCTTATACACTTTCGACTGTACTAATATATAACCAGTGAACTAGAGTGGGGCATGTGGAGCATGTGAGATCTCCACCAACCATGGTCAATACTTATACACTTCCAACTGTACTAATATATAACCAGTGAACTAGAGTAGGGCATGTGGAGCATGTGAGATCTCCACCAACCATGGTCAATACTTATACACTTCCGACTGTACTAATATATAACCAGTGAACTAGAGTGGGGCATGTGGAGCATGTGAGATCTCCACCAACCATGGTCAATACTTATACACTTCCGACTGTACTAATATATAACCAGTGAACTAGAGTGGGGCACGTGGAGCATGTGAGATCTCCTTCAACCATGGTCAATACTTATACACTTCCGACTGTACTAATATATAACCAGTGAACTAGAGTGGGGCATGTGGAGCATGTGAGATCTCCACCAACCATGGTCAATACTTATACACTTCCGACTGTACTAATATATAACCAGTGAACTAGAGTAGGGCACGTGGAGCACGTGAGATCTCCAATAACCATGGTCAATACTTATACACTTCCGACTGTACTAATATATAACCAGTGAACTAGAGTGGGGCATGTGGAGCATGTGAGATCTCCACCAACCATGGTCAATACTTATACACTTCCGACTGTACTAATATATAACCAGTGAACTAGAGTGGGGCACGTGGAGCATGTGAGATCTCCTTCAACCATGGTCAATACTTATACACTTCCGACTGTACTAATATATAACCAGTGAACTAGAGTGGGGCATGTGGAGCATGTGAGATCTCCACCAACCATGGTCAATACTTATACATTTCCGACTGTACTAATATATAACCAGTGAACTAGAGTAGGGCACCAGGAGCATGTGAGATCTCCACCACCCATGGTCAATACTTATACACTTCCGACTGTACTAATATATAACCAGTGAACTAGAGTAAGGCACGTGGGGCACGTGAGATCTCCACCAACCATGGCCAATTCTTATACACTTTCGACTGTACTAATATATAACCAGTGAACTAGAGTGGGGCATGTGGAGCATGTGAGATCTCCACCAACCATGGTCAATACTTATACACTTCCAACTGTACTAATATATAACCAGTGAACTAGAGTAGGGCATGTGGAGCATGTGAGATCTCCACCAACCATGGTCAATACTTATACACTTCCGACTGTACTAATATATAACCAGTGAACTAGAGTGGGGCATGTGGAGCATGTGAGATCTCCACCAACCATGGTCAATACTTATACACTTCCGACTGTACTAATATATAACCAGTGAACTAGAGTGGGGCACGTGGAGCATGTGAGATCTCCTTCAACCATGGTCAATACTTATACACTTCCGACTGTACTAATATATAACCAGTGAACTAGAGTGGGGCATGTGGAGCATGTGAGATCTCCACCAACCATGGTCAATACTTATACACTTCCGACTGTACTAATATATAACCAGTGAACTAGAGTAGGGCACGTGGAGCACGTGAGATCTCCAATAACCATGGTCAATACTTATACACTTCCGACTGTACTAATATATAACCAGTGAACTAGAGTAGGGCACGTGGAGCATGTGAGATCTCCACCACCCATGGTCAATACTTATACACTTCCGACTGTACTAATATATAATCAGTGAACTAGAGTAGGGCACGTGGAGCACGTGAGATCTCCACCAACCATGGCCAATTCTTATACACTTCCGACTGTACTAATATAAAACCAGTGAATTAGAGTGGGGCATGTGGAGCATGTGAGATATCCACCAACCATGGTCAATACTTATACACTTCCAACTGTACTAATATATAACCAGTGAACTAGAGTAGGGCATGTGGAGCATGTGAGATCTCCACCAACCATGGTCAATACTTATACACTTCCGACTGTACTAATATTTAACCAGTGAACTAGAGTAGGGCACGTGGAGCATGTGAGATCTCCACCAACCATGGTCAATACTTATACACTTCCGACTGTATTAATATATAACCAGTGAACTAGAGTGGGGCATGTGGAGCATGTTAGATCTCCACCAACCATGGTCAATACTTATACACTTCCGACTGTACTAATATATAACCAGTGAACTAGAGTAGGGCGTGTGGAGCATGTGAGATCTCCACCAACCATGGTCAATACTTATACACTTCCGACTGTACTAATATATAACCAGTGAACTAGAGTGGGGCATGTGGAGCATGTGAGATCTCCACCAACCATGGTCAATACTTATACACTTCCGACTGTACTAATATATAACCAGTGAACTAGAGTAGGGCACGTGGAGCACGTGAGATCTCCAATAACCATGTTCAATACTTATACACTTCCGACTGTACTAATATATAACCAGTGAACTAGAGTAGGGCACGTGGAGCATGTGAGATCTCCACCAACCATGGTCAATACTTATACACTTCCGACGGTACTAATATATAACCAGTGAACTAGAGTGGGGCACGTGGAGCATGTGAGATCTCCATCAACCATGGTCAATACTTATACACTTCCGACTGTACTAATATATAACCAGTGAACTAGAGTGGGGCATGTGGAGCATGTGAGATCTCCACCAACCATGGTCAATACTTATACACTTCCGACTGTACTAATATATAACCAGTGAACTAGAGTAGGGCACGTGGAGCACGTGAGATCTCCAATAACCATGGTCAATACTTATACACTTCCGACTGTACTAATATATAACCAGTGAACTAGAGTAGGGCACGTGGAGCATGTGAGATCTCCACCACCCATGGTCAATACTTATACACTTCCGACTGTACTAATATATAATCAGTGAACTAGAGTAGGGCACGTGGAGCACGTGAGATCTCCACCAACCATGGCCAATTCTTATACACTTCCGACTGTACTAATATATAACCAGTGAATTAGAGTGGGGCATGTGGAGCATGTGAGATATCCACCAACCATGGTCAATACTTATACACTTCCAACTGTACTAATATATAACCAGTGAACTAGAGTAGGGCATGTGGAGCATGTGAGATCTCCACCAACCATGGTCAATACTTATACACTTCCGACTGTACTAATATTTAACCAGTGAACTAGAGTAGGGCACCTGGAGCATGTGAGATCTCCACCAACCATGGTCAATACTTATACACTTCCGACTGTACTAATATATAACCAGTGAATTAGAGTGGGGCATGTGGAGCATGTGAGATCTCCACCAACCATGGTCAATACTTATACACTTCCGACTGTACTAATATATAAACAGTGAACTAGAGTAGGGCACCTGGAGCATGTGAGATCTCCACCACCCATGGTCAATACTTATACACTTCCGACTGTACTAATATATAACCAGTGAACTAGAGTAAGGCACGTGGAGCACGTGAGATCTCCACCAACCATGGCCAATTCTTATACACTTCCGACTGTACTAATATATAACCAGTGAACTAGAGTGGGGCATGTGGAGCATGTGAGATCTCCACCAACCATGGTCAATACTTATACACTTCCAACTGTACTAATATATAACCAGTGAACTAGAGTAGGGCATGTGGAGCATGTGAGATCTCCACCAACCATGGTCAATACTTATACACTTCCGACTGTACTAATATTTAACCAGTGAACTAGAGTAGGGCACCTGGAGCATGTGAGATCTCCACCAACCATGGTCAATACTTATACACTTCCGACTGTACTAATATATAACCAGTGAATTAGAGTGGGGCATGTGGAGCATGTGAGATCTCCACCAACCATGGTCAATACTTATACACTTCCGACTGTACTAATATATAAACAGTGAACTAGAGTAGGGCACCTGGAGCATGTGAGATCTCCACCACCCATGGTCAATACTTATACACTTCCGACTGTACTAATATATAACCAGTGAACTAGAGTAAGGCACGTGGAGCACGTGAGATCTCCACCAACCATGGCCAATTCTTATACACTTCCGACTGTACTAATATATAACCAGTGAACTAGAGTGGGGCATGTGGAGCATGTGAGATCTCCACCAACCATGGTCAATACTTATACACTTCCAACTGTACTAATATATAACCAGTGAACTAGAGTAGGGCATGTGGAGCATGTGAGATCTCCACCAACCATGGTCAATACTTATACACTTCCGACTGTACTAATATATAACCAGTGATCTAGAGTGGGGCATGTGGAGCATGTGAGATCTCCACCAACCATGGTCAATACTTATACACTTCCGACTGTACTAATATATAACCAGTGAACTAGAGTGGGGCACGTGGAGCATGTGAGATCTCCATCAACCATGGTCAATACTTATACACTTCCGACTGTACTAATATATAACCAGTGAACTAGAGTGGGGCATGTGGAGCATGTGAGATCTCCACCAACCATGGGCAATACTTATACACTTCCGACTGTACTAATATATAACCAGTGAACTAGAGTAGGACACGTGGAGCACGTGAGATCTCCAATAACCATGGTCAATACTTATACACTTCCGACTGTACTAATATATAACCAGTGAACTAGAGTAGGGCACGTGGAGCATGTGAGATCTCCACCACCCATGGTCAATACTTATACACTTCCGACTGTACTAATATATAACCAGTGAACTAGAGTGGGGCACGTGGAGCATGTGAGATCTCCACCAACCATGGTCAATACTTATACATTTCCGACTGTACTAATATATAACCAGTGAACTAGAGTAGGGCACCAGGAGCATGTGAGATCTCCACCACCCATGGTCAATACTTATACACTTCCGACTGTACTAATATATAACCAGTGAACTAGAGTAAGGCACGTGGGGCACGTGAGATCTCCACCAACCATGGCCAATTCTTATACACTTTCGACTGTACTAATATATAACCAGTGAACTAGAGTGGGGCATGTGGAGCATGTGAGATCTCCACCAACCATGGTCAATACTTATACACTTCCAACTGTACTAATATATAACCAGTGAACTAGAGTAGGGCATGTGGAGCATGTGAGATCTCCACCAACCGTGGTCAATACTTATACACTTCCGACTGTACTAATATATAACCAGTGAACTAGAGTGGGGCATGTGGAGCATGTGAGATCTCCACCAACCATGGTCAATACTTATACACTTCCGACTGTACTAATATATAACCAGTGAACTAGAGTGGGGCACGTGGAGCATGTGAGATCTCCTTCAACCATGGTCAATACTTATACACTTCCGACTGTACTAATATATAACCAGTGAACTAGAGTGGGGCATGTGGAGCATGTGAGATCTCCACCAACCATGGTCAATACTTATACACTTCCGACTGTACTAATATATAACCAGTGAACTAGAGTAGGGCATGTGGAGCACGTGAGATCTCCAATAACCATGGTCAATACTTATACACTTCCGACTGTACTAATATATAACCAGTGAACTAGAGTAGGGCACGTGGAGCATGTGAGATCTCCACCACCCATGGTCAATACTTATACACTTCCGACTGTACTAATATATAATCAGTGAACTAGAGTAGGGCACGTGGAGCACGTGAGATCTCCACCAACCATGGCCAATTCTTATACACTTCCGACTGTACTAATATAAAACCAGTGAATTAGAGTGGGGCATGTGGAGCATGTGAGATATCCACCAACCATGGTCAATACTTATACACTTCCAACTGTACTAATATATAACCAGTGAACTAGAGTAGGGCATGTGGAGCATGTGAGATCTCCACCAACCATGGTCAATACTTATACACTTCCGACTGTACTAATATTTAACCAGTGAACTAGAGTAGGGCACGTGGAGCATGTGAGATCTCCACCAACCATGGTCAATACTTATACACTTCCGACTGTATTAATATATAACCAGTGAACTAGAGTGGGGCATGTGGAGCATGTTAGATCTCCACCAACCATGGTCAATACTTATACACTTCCGACTGTACTAATATATAACCAGTGAACTAGAGTGGGGCACGTGGAGCATGTGAGATCTCCACCAACCATGGTCAATACTCATACACTTCCGACTGTACTAATATATAACCAGTGAACTAGAGTAGGGCACGTGGAGCATGTGAGATCTCCACCAACCATGGTCAATACTTATACACTTCCGACTGTACTAATATATAACCAGTGATCTAGAGTGGGGCATGTGGAGCATGTGAGATCTCCACCAACCATGGTCAATACTTATACACTTCCGACTGTACTAATATATAACCAGTGAACTAGAGTGGGGCACGTGGAGCATGTGAGATCTCCATCAACCATGGTCAATACTTATACACTTCCGACTGTACTAATATATAACCAGTGAACTAGAGTGGGGCATGTGGAGCATGTGAGATCTCCACCAACCATGGTCAATACTTATACACTTCCGACTGTACTAATATATAACCAGTGAACTAGAGTAGGGCACGTGGAGCACGTGAGATCTCCAATAACCATGTTCAATACTTATACACTTCCGACTGTACTAATATATAACCAGTGAACTAGAGTAGGGCACGTGGAGCATGTGAGATCTCCACCAACCATGGTCAATACTTATACACTTCCGACGGTACTAATATATAACCAGTGAACTAGAGTGGGGCACGTGGAGCATGTGAGATCTCCATCAACCATGGTCAATACTTATACACTTCCGACTGTACTAATATATAACCAGTGAACTAGAGTGGGGCATGTGGAGCATGTGAGATCTCCACCAACCATGGTCAATACTTATACACTTCCGACTGTACTAATATATAACCAGTGAACTAGAGTAGGGCACGTGGAGCACGTGAGATCTCCAATAACCATGGTCAATACTTATACACTTCCGACTGTACTAATATATAACCAGTGAACTAGAGTAGGGCACGTGGAGCATGTGAGATCTCCACCACCCATGGTCAATACTTATACACTTCCGACTGTACTAATATATAATCAGTGAACTAGAGTAGGGCACGTGGAGCACGTGAGATCTCCACCAACCATGGCCAATTCTTATACACTTCCGACTGTACTAATATATAACCAGTGAATTAGAGTGGGGCATGTGGAGCATGTGAGATATCCACCAACCATGGTCAATACTTATACACTTCCAACTGTACTAATATATAACCAGTGAACTAGAGTAGGGCATGTGGAGCATGTGAGATCTCCACCAACCATGGTCAATACTTATACACTTCCGACTGTACTAATATTTAACCATTGAACTAGAGTAGGGCACCTGGAGCATGTGAGATCTCCACCAACCATGGTCAATACTTATACACTTCCGACTGTACTAATATATAACCAGTGAATTAGAGTGGGGCATGTGGAGCATGTGAGATCTCCACCAACCATGGTCAATACTTATACACTTCCGACTGTACTAATATATAACCAGTGAACTAGAGTAGGGCACCTGGAGCATGTGAGATCTCCACCACCCATGGTCAATACTTATACACTTCCGACTGTACTAATATATAACCAGTGAACTAGAGTAAGGCACGTGGAGCACGTGAGATCTCCACCAACCATGGCCAATTCTTATACACTTCCGACTGTACTAATATATAACCAGTGAACTAGAGTGGGGCATGTGGAGCATGTGAGATCTCCACCAACCATGGTCAATACTTATACACTTCCGACTGTACTAATATATAACCAGTGAACTAGAGTAGGGCATGTGGAGCATGTGAGATCTCCACCAACCATGGTCAATACTTATACACTTCCGACTGTACTAATATATAACCAGTGATCTAGAGTGGGGCATGTAGAGCATGTGAGATCTCCACCAACCATGGTCAATACTTATACACTTCCGACTGTACTAATATATAACCAGTGAACTAGAGTGGGGCACGTGGAGCATGTGAGATCTCCATCAACCATGGTCAATACTTATACACTTCCGACTGTACTAATAGATAACCAGTGAACTAGAGTGGGGCATGTGGAGCATGTGAGATCTCCACCAACCATGGTCAATACTTATACACTTCCGACTGTACTAATATATAACCAGTGAACTAGAGTAGGGCACGTGGAGCACGTGAGATCTCCAATAACCATGGTCAATACTTATACACTTCCGACTGTACTAATATATAACCAATGAACTAGAGTAGGGCACGTGGAGCATGTGAGATCTCCACCACCCATGGTCAATACTTATACACTTCCGACTGTACTAATATATAACCAGTGAACTAGAGTGGGGCACGTGGAGCATGTGAGATCTCCACCAACCATGGTCAATACTTATACATTTCCGACTGTACTAATATATAACCAGTGAACTAGAGTAGGGCACCAGGAGCATGTGAGATCTCCACCACCCATGGTCAATACTTATACACTTCCGACTGTACTAATATATAACCAGTGAACTAGGGTAAGGCACGTGGGGCACGTGAGATCTCCACCAACCATGGCCAATTCTTATACACTTTCGACTGTACTAATATATAACCAGTGAACTAGAGTGGGGCATGTGGAGCATGTGAGATCTCCACCAACCATGGTCAATACTTATACACTTCCAACTGTACTAATATATAACCAGTGAACTAGAGTAGGGCATGTGGAGCATGTGAGATCTCCACCAACCATGGTCAATACTTATACACTTCCGACTGTACTAATATATAACCAGTGAACTAGAGTGGGGCATGTGGAGCATGTGAGATCTCCACCAACCATGGTCAATACTTATACACTTCCGACTGTACTAATATATAACCAGTGAACTAGAGTGGGGCATGTGGAGCATGTGAGATCTCCACCAACCGTGGTCAATACTTATACACTTCCGACTGTATTAATACATATACAGTGAACTAGAGTAGGGCACGTGGAGCAGGTGAGATCTCCACCAACCATGGTCAATACTTATACACTTCCGACTGTACTAATATATAACCAGTGAACTAGAGTAGGGCACGTGGAGCATGTGAGATCTACACCAACCATGGTCAATGCTTATACACTTCCGACTGTACTAATATATAACCAGTGAACTAGAGTAGGGCACGTGGAGCATGTAAGATCTCCACCAACCATGGTCAATACTTATACACTTCCGACTGTACTAATATATAACCAGTGGACTAGAGTAGGGCACGTGGAGCATGTGAGATCTCCACCAACCATGGTCAATACTTATACACTTCCGACTGCACTAATATATAACCAGTGAAATAGAGTAGGGCACCTGGAGCATGTGAGATCTCCACCACCCATGGTCAATACTTATACACTTCTGACTGTACTAATATATAACCAGTGAACTAGAGTAGGGCACGTGGAGCACGTGAGATCTCCACCAACCATGGCCAATTCTTATACACTTCCGACTGTATTAATATATAACCAGTGAACTAGAGTAGGGCACGTGGAGCATGTGAGATCTCCACCACCCATGGTCAATACTTATACACTTCCGACTGTACTAATATATAACCAGTGAATTAGAGTGGGGCATGTGGAGCATGTGAGATCTCCACCAACCATGGTCAATACTTATACACTTCCGACTGTACTAATATATAACCAGTGAACTAGAGTAGGGCACCTGGAGCATGTGAGATCTCCACCAACCATGGTCAATACTTATACACTTCCGACTGTACTAATATATAACCAGTGAACTAGAGTAGGGCACCTGGAGCATGTGAGATCTCCACCACCCATGGTCAATACTTATACACTTCCGACTGTACTAATATATAACCAGTGAACTAGATTGGGGCACGTGGAGCATGTGAGATCTCCACCAACCATGGTCAATACTTATACACTTCCGACTGTACTAATATATAACCAGTGAACTAGAGTAGGGCACCTGGAGCATGTGAGATCTCCACCACCCATGGTCAATACTTATACACTTCCGACTGTACTAATATATAACCAGTGAACTAGAGTAGGGCACGTGGAGCACGTGAGATCTCCAATAACCATGGTCAATACTTATACACTTCCGACTGTACTAATATATAACCAGTGAACTAGAGTAGGGCACGTGCAGCATGTGAGATCTCCACCACCCATGGTCAATACTTATACACTTCCGACTGTACTAATATATAATCAGTGAACTAGAGTAGGGCACGTGGAGCACGTGAGATCTCCACCAACCATGGCCAATTCTTATACACTTCCGACTGTACTAATATAAAACCAGTGAATTAGAGTGGGGGATGTGGAGCATGTGAGATATCCACCAACCATGGTCAATACTTATACACTTCCAACTGTACTAATATATAACCAGTGAACTAGAGTAGGGCATGTGGAGCATGTGAGATCTCCACCAACCATGGTCAATACTCATACACTTCCGACTGTACTAATATATAACCAGTGAACTAGAGTAGGGCACGTGGAGCATGTGAGATCTCCACCAACCATGGTCAATACTTATACACTTCCGACTGTACTAATATATAACCAGTGATCTAGAGTGGGGCATGTAGAGCATGTGAGATCTCCACCAACCATGGTCAATACTTATACACTTCCGACTGTACTAATATATAACCAGTGAACTAGAGTGGGGCACGTGGAGCATGTGAGATCTCCATCAACCATGGTCAATACTTATACACTTCCGACTGTACTAATAGATAACCAGTGAATTAGAGTGGGGCATGTGGAGCATGTGAGATCTCCACCAACCATGGTCAATACTTATACACTTCCGACTGTACTAATATATAACCAGTGAACTAGAGTAGGGCACCTGGAGCATGTGAGATCTCCACCACCCATGGTCAATACTTATACACTTCCGACTGTACTAATATATAACCAGTGAACTAGAGTAAGGCACGTGGAGCACGTGAGATCTCCACCAACCATGGCCAATTCTTATACACTTCCGACTGTACTAATATATAACCAGTGAACTAGAGTGGGGCATGTGGAGCATGTGAGATCTCCACCAACCATGGTCAATACTTATACACTTCCAACTGTACTAATATATAACCAGTGAACTAGAGTAGGGCATGTGGAGCATGTGAGATCTCCACCAACCATGGTCAATACTTATACACTTCCGACTGTACTAATATATAACCAGTGATCTAGAGTGGGGCATGTAGAGCATGTGAGATCTCCACCAACCATGGTCAATACTTATACACTTCCGACTGTACTAATATATAACCAGTGAACTAGAGTGGGGCACGTGGAGCATGTGAGATCTCCATCAACCATGGTCAATACTTATACACTTCCGACTGTACTAATAGATAACCAGTGAACTAGAGTGGGGCATGTGGAGCATGTGAGATCTCCACCAACCATGGTCAATACTTATACACTTCCGACTGTACTAATATATAACCAGTGAACTAGAGTAGGGCACGTGGAGCACGTGAGATCTCCAATAACCATGGTCAATACTTATACACTTCCGACTGTACTAATATATAACCAATGAACTAGAGTAGGGCACGTGGAGCATGTGAGATCTCCACCACCCATGGTCAATACTTATACACTTCCGACTGTACTAATATATAACCAGTGAACTAGAGTGGGGCACGTGGAGCATGTGAGATCTCCACCAACCATGGTCAATACTTATACATTTCCGACTGTACTAATATATAACCAGTGAACTAGAGTAGGGCACCAGGAGCATGTGAGATCTCCACCACCCATGGTCAATACTTATACACTTCCGACTGTACTAATATATAACCAGTGAACTAGGGTAAGGCACGTGGGGCACGTGAGATCTCCACCAACCATGGCCAATTCTTATACACTTTCGACTGTACTAATATATAACCAGTGAACTAGAGTGGGGCATGTGGAGCATGTGAGATCTCCACCAACCATGGTCAATACTTATACACTTCCAACTGTACTAATATATAACCAGTGAACTAGAGTAGGGCATGTGGAGCATGTGAGATCTCCACCAACCATGGTCAATACTTATACACTTCCGACTGTACTAATATATAACCAGTGAACTAGAGTGGGGCATGTGGAGCATGTGAGATCTCCACCAACCATGGTCAATACTTATACACTTCCGACTGTACTAATATATAACCAGTGAACTAGAGTGGGGCATGTGGAGCATGTGAGATCTCCACCAACCGTGGTCAATACTTATACACTTCCGACTGTATTAATACATATACAGTGAACTAGAGTAGGGCACGTGGAGCAGGTGAGATCTCCACCAACCATGGTCAATACTTATACACTTCCGACTGTACTAATATATAACCAGTGAACTAGAGTAGGGCACGTGGAGCATGTGAGATCTACACCAACCATGGTCAATGCTTATACACTTCCGACTGTACTAATATATAACCAGTGAACTAGAGTAGGGCACGTGGAGCATGTAAGATCTCCACCAACCATGGTCAATACTTATACACTTCCGACTGTACTAATATATAACCAGTGGACTAGAGTAGGGCACGTGGAGCATGTGAGATCTCCACCAACCATGGTCAATACTTATACACTTCCGACTGCACTAATATATAACCAGTGAAATAGAGTAGGGCACCTGGAGCATGTGAGATCTCCACCACCCATGGTCAATACTTATACACTTCTGACTGTACTAATATATAACCAGTGAACTAGAGTAGGGCACGTGGAGCACGTGAGATCTCCACCAACCATGGCCAATTCTTATACACTTCCGACTGTACTAATATATAACCAGTGAACTAGAGTGGGGCATGTGGAGCATGTGAGATCTCCACCAACCATGGTCAATACTTATACACTTCCGACTGTACTAATATATAACCAGTGAACTAGAGTAGGGCACGTGGAGCACGTGAGATCTCCAATAACCATGTTCAATACTTATACACTTCCGACTGTACTAATATATAACCAGTGAACTAGAGTAGGGCACGTGGAGCATGTGAGATCTCCACCAACCATGGTCAATACTTATACACTTCCGACGGTACTAATATATAACCAGTGAACTAGAGTGGGGCACGTGGAGCATGTGAGATCTCCATCAACCATGGTCAATACTTATACACTTCCGACTGTACTAATATATAACCAGTGAACTAGAGTGGGGCATGTGGAGCATGTGAGATCTCCACCAACCATGGTCAATACTTATACACTTCCGACTGTACTAATATATAACCAGTGAACTAGAGTAGGGCACGTGGAGCACGTGAGATCTCCAATAACCATGGTCAATACTTATACACTTCCGACTGTACTAATATATAACCAGTGAACTAGAGTAGGGCACGTGGAGCATGTGAGATCTCCACCACCCATGGTCAATACTTATACACTTCCGACTGTACTAATATATAATCAGTGAACTAGAGTAGGGCACGTGGAGCACGTGAGATCTCCACCAACCATGGCCAATTCTTATACACTTCCGACTGTACTAATATATAACCAGTGAATTAGAGTGGGGCATGTGGAGCATGTGAGATATCCACCAACCATGGTCAATACTTATACACTTCCAACTGTACTAATATATAACCAGTGAACTAGAGTAGGGCATGTGGAGCATGTGAGATCTCCACCAACCATGGTCAATACTTATACACTTCCGACTGTACTAATATTTAACCATTGAACTAGAGTAGGGCACCTGGAGCATGTGAGATCTCCACCAACCATGGTCAATACTTATACACTTCCGACTGTACTAATATATAACCAGTGAATTAGAGTGGGGCATGTGGAGCATGTGAGATCTCCACCAACCATGGTCAATACTTATACACTTCCGACTGTACTAATATATAACCAGTGAACTAGAGTAGGGCACCTGGAGCATGTGAGATCTCCACCACCCATGGTCAATACTTATACACTTCCGACTGTACTAATATATAACCAGTGAACTAGAGTAAGGCACGTGGAGCACGTGAGATCTCCACCAACCATGGCCAATTCTTATACACTTCCGACTGTACTAATATATAACCAGTGAACTAGAGTGGGGCATGTGGAGCATGTGAGATCTCCACCAACCATGGTCAATACTTATACACTTCCGACTGTACTAATATATAACCAGTGAACTAGAGTAGGGCATGTGGAGCATGTGAGATCTCCACCAACCATGGTCAATACTTATACACTTCCGACTGTACTAATATATAACCAGTGATCTAGAGTGGGGCATGTAGAGCATGTGAGATCTCCACCAACCATGGTCAATACTTATACACTTCCGACTGTACTAATATATAACCAGTGAACTAGAGTGGGGCACGTGGAGCATGTGAGATCTCCATCAACCATGGTCAATACTTATACACTTCCGACTGTACTAATAGATAACCAGTGAACTAGAGTGGGGCATGTGGAGCATGTGAGATCTCCACCAACCATGGTCAATACTTATACACTTCCGACTGTACTAATATATAACCAGTGAACTAGAGTAGGGCACGTGGAGCACGTGAGATCTCCAATAACCATGGTCAATACTTATACACTTCCGACTGTACTAATATATAACCAATGAACTAGAGTAGGGCACGTGGAGCATGTGAGATCTCCACCACCCATGGTCAATACTTATACACTTCCGACTGTACTAATATATAACCAGTGAACTAGAGTGGGGCACGTGGAGCATGTGAGATCTCCACCAACCATGGTCAATACTTATACATTTCCGACTGTACTAATATATAACCAGTGAACTAGAGTAGGGCACCAGGAGCATGTGAGATCTCCACCACCCATGGTCAATACTTATACACTTCCGACTGTACTAATATATAACCAGTGAACTAGGGTAAGGCACGTGGGGCACGTGAGATCTCCACCAACCATGGCCAATTCTTATACACTTTCGACTGTACTAATATATAACCAGTGAACTAGAGTGGGGCATGTGGAGCATGTGAGATCTCCACCAACCATGGTCAATACTTATACACTTCCAACTGTACTAATATATAACCAGTGAACTAGAGTAGGGCATGTGGAGCATGTGAGATCTCCACCAACCATGGTCAATACTTATACACTTCCGACTGTACTAATATATAACCAGTGAACTAGAGTGGGGCATGTGGAGCATGTGAGATCTCCACCAACCATGGTCAATACTTATACACTTCCGACTGTACTAATATATAACCAGTGAACTAGAGTGGGGCATGTGGAGCATGTGAGATCTCCACCAACCGTGGTCAATACTTATACACTTCCGACTGTATTAATACATATACAGTGAACTAGAGTAGGGCACGTGGAGCAGGTGAGATCTCCACCAACCATGGTCAATACTTATACACTTCCGACTGTACTAATATATAACCAGTGAACTAGAGTAGGGCACGTGGAGCATGTGAGATCTACACCAACCATGGTCAATGCTTATACACTTCCGACTGTACTAATATATAACCAGTGAACTAGAGTAGGGCACGTGGAGCATGTAAGATCTCCACCAACCATGGTCAATACTTATACACTTCCGACTGTACTAATATATAACCAGTGGACTAGAGTAGGGCACGTGGAGCATGTGAGATCTCCACCAACCATGGTCAATACTTATACACTTCCGACTGCACTAATATATAACCAGTGAAATAGAGTAGGGCACCTGGAGCATGTGAGATCTCCACCACCCATGGTCAATACTTATACACTTCTGACTGTACTAATATATAACCAGTGAACTAGAGTAGGGCACGTGGAGCACGTGAGATCTCCACCAACCATGGCCAATTCTTATACACTTCCGACTGTATTAATATATAACCAGTGAACTAGAGTAGGGCACGTGGAGCATGTGAGATCTCCACCACCCATGGTCAATACTTATACACTTCCGACTGTACTAATATATAACCAGTGAATTAGAGTGGGGCATGTGGAGCATGTGAGATCTCCACCAACCATGGTCAATACTTATACACTTCCGACTGTACTAATATATAACCAGTGAACTAGAGTAGGGCACCTGGAGCATGTGAGATCTCCACCAACCATGGTCAATACTTATACACTTCCGACTGTACTAATATATAACCAGTGAACTAGAGTAGGGCACCTGGAGCATGTGAGATCTCCACCACCCATGGTCAATACTTATACACTTCCGACTGTACTAATATATAACCAGTGAACTAGATTGGGGCACGTGGAGCATGTGAGATCTCCACCAACCATGGTCAATACTTATACACTTCCGACTGTACTAATATATAACCAGTGAACTAGAGTAGGGCACCTGGAGCATGTGAGATCTCCACCACCCATGGTCAATACTTATACACTTCCGACTGTACTAATATATAACCAGTGAACTAGAGTAGGGCACGTGGAGCACGTGAGATCTCCAATAACCATGGTCAATACTTATACACTTCCGACTGTACTAATATATAACCAGTGAACTAGAGTAGGGCACGTGCAGCATGTGAGATCTCCACCACCCATGGTCAATACTTATACACTTCCGACTGTACTAATATATAATCAGTGAACTAGAGTAGGGCACGTGGAGCACGTGAGATCTCCACCAACCATGGCCAATTCTTATACACTTCCGACTGTACTAATATAAAACCAGTGAATTAGAGTGGGGGATGTGGAGCATGTGAGATATCCACCAACCATGGTCAATACTTATACACTTCCAACTGTACTAATATATAACCAGTGAACTAGAGTAGGGCATGTGGAGCATGTGAGATCTCCACCAACCATGGTCAATACTCATACACTTCCGACTGTACTAATATATAACCAGTGAACTAGAGTAGGGCACGTGGAGCATGTGAGATCTCCACCAACCATGGTCAATACTTATACACTTCCGACTGTACTAATATATAACCAGTGATCTAGAGTGGGGCATGTAGAGCATGTGAGATCTCCACCAACCATGGTCAATACTTATACACTTCCGACTGTACTAATATATAACCAGTGAACTAGAGTGGGGCACGTGGAGCATGTGAGATCTCCATCAACCATGGTCAATACTTATACACTTCCGACTGTACTAATAGATAACCAGTGAATTAGAGTGGGGCATGTGGAGCATGTGAGATCTCCACCAACCATGGTCAATACTTATACACTTCCGACTGTACTAATATATAACCAGTGAACTAGAGTAGGGCACCTGGAGCATGTGAGATCTCCACCACCCATGGTCAATACTTATACACTTCCGACTGTACTAATATATAACCAGTGAACTAGAGTAAGGCACGTGGAGCACGTGAGATCTCCACCAACCATGGCCAATTCTTATACACTTCCGACTGTACTAATATATAACCAGTGAACTAGAGTGGGGCATGTGGAGCATGTGAGATCTCCACCAACCATGGTCAATACTTATACACTTCCAACTGTACTAATATATAACCAGTGAACTAGAGTAGGGCATGTGGAGCATGTGAGATCTCCACCAACCATGGTCAATACTTATACACTTCCGACTGTACTAATATATAACCAGTGATCTAGAGTGGGGCATGTAGAGCATGTGAGATCTCCACCAACCATGGTCAATACTTATACACTTCCGACTGTACTAATATATAACCAGTGAACTAGAGTGGGGCACGTGGAGCATGTGAGATCTCCATCAACCATGGTCAATACTTATACACTTCCGACTGTACTAATAGATAACCAGTGAACTAGAGTGGGGCATGTGGAGCATGTGAGATCTCCACCAACCATGGTCAATACTTATACACTTCCGACTGTACTAATATATAACCAGTGAACTAGAGTAGGGCACGTGGAGCACGTGAGATCTCCAATAACCATGGTCAATACTTATACACTTCCGACTGTACTAATATATAACCAATGAACTAGAGTAGGGCACGTGGAGCATGTGAGATCTCCACCACCCATGGTCAATACTTATACACTTCCGACTGTACTAATATATAACCAGTGAACTAGAGTGGGGCACGTGGAGCATGTGAGATCTCCACCAACCATGGTCAATACTTATACATTTCCGACTGTACTAATATATAACCAGTGAACTAGAGTAGGGCACCAGGAGCATGTGAGATCTCCACCACCCATGGTCAATACTTATACACTTCCGACTGTACTAATATATAACCAGTGAACTAGGGTAAGGCACGTGGGGCACGTGAGATCTCCACCAACCATGGCCAATTCTTATACACTTTCGACTGTACTAATATATAACCAGTGAACTAGAGTGGGGCATGTGGAGCATGTGAGATCTCCACCAACCATGGTCAATACTTATACACTTCCAACTGTACTAATATATAACCAGTGAACTAGAGTAGGGCATGTGGAGCATGTGAGATCTCCACCAACCATGGTCAATACTTATACACTTCCGACTGTACTAATATATAACCAGTGAACTAGAGTGGGGCATGTGGAGCATGTGAGATCTCCACCAACCATGGTCAATACTTATACACTTCCGACTGTACTAATATATAACCAGTGAACTAGAGTGGGGCATGTGGAGCATGTGAGATCTCCACCAACCGTGGTCAATACTTATACACTTCCGACTGTATTAATACATATACAGTGAACTAGAGTAGGGCACGTGGAGCAGGTGAGATCTCCACCAACCATGGTCAATACTTATACACTTCCGACTGTACTAATATATAACCAGTGAACTAGAGTAGGGCACGTGGAGCATGTGAGATCTACACCAACCATGGTCAATGCTTATACACTTCCGACTGTACTAATATATAACCAGTGAACTAGAGTAGGGCACGTGGAGCATGTAAGATCTCCACCAACCATGGTCAATACTTATACACTTCCGACTGTACTAATATATAACCAGTGGACTAGAGTAGGGCACGTGGAGCATGTGAGATCTCCACCAACCATGGTCAATACTTATACACTTCCGACTGCACTAATATATAACCAGTGAAATAGAGTAGGGCACCTGGAGCATGTGAGATCTCCACCACCCATGGTCAATACTTATACACTTCTGACTGTACTAATATATAACCAGTGAACTAGAGTAGGGCACGTGGAGCACGTGAGATCTCCACCAACCATGGCCAATTCTTATACACTTCCGACTGTACTAATATATAACCAGTGAACTAGAGTGGGGCATGTGGAGCATGTGAGATCTCCACCAACCATGGTCAATACTTATACACTTCCGACTGTACTAATATATAACCAGTGAACTAGAGTAGGGCACGTGGAGCACGTGAGATCTCCAATAACCATGTTCAATACTTATACACTTCCGACTGTACTAATATATAACCAGTGAACTAGAGTAGGGCACGTGGAGCATGTGAGATCTCCACCAACCATGGTCAATACTTATACACTTCCGACGGTACTAATATATAACCAGTGAACTAGAGTGGGGCACGTGGAGCATGTGAGATCTCCATCAACCATGGTCAATACTTATACACTTCCGACTGTACTAATATATAACCAGTGAACTAGAGTGGGGCATGTGGAGCATGTGAGATCTCCACCAACCATGGTCAATACTTATACACTTCCGACTGTACTAATATATAACCAGTGAACTAGAGTAGGGCACGTGGAGCACGTGAGATCTCCAATAACCATGGTCAATACTTATACACTTCCGACTGTACTAATATATAACCAGTGAACTAGAGTAGGGCACGTGGAGCATGTGAGATCTCCACCACCCATGGTCAATACTTATACACTTCCGACTGTACTAATATATAATCAGTGAACTAGAGTAGGGCACGTGGAGCACGTGAGATCTCCACCAACCATGGCCAATTCTTATACACTTCCGACTGTACTAATATATAACCAGTGAATTAGAGTGGGGCATGTGGAGCATGTGAGATATCCACCAACCATGGTCAATACTTATACACTTCCAACTGTACTAATATATAACCAGTGAACTAGAGTAGGGCATGTGGAGCATGTGAGATCTCCACCAACCATGGTCAATACTTATACACTTCCGACTGTACTAATATTTAACCATTGAACTAGAGTAGGGCACCTGGAGCATGTGAGATCTCCACCAACCATGGTCAATACTTATACACTTCCGACTGTACTAATATATAACCAGTGAATTAGAGTGGGGCATGTGGAGCATGTGAGATCTCCACCAACCATGGTCAATACTTATACACTTCCGACTGTACTAATATATAACCAGTGAACTAGAGTAGGGCACCTGGAGCATGTGAGATCTCCACCACCCATGGTCAATACTTATACACTTCCGACTGTACTAATATATAACCAGTGAACTAGAGTAAGGCACGTGGAGCACGTGAGATCTCCACCAACCATGGCCAATTCTTATACACTTCCGACTGTACTAATATATAACCAGTGAACTAGAGTGGGGCATGTGGAGCATGTGAGATCTCCACCAACCATGGTCAATACTTATACACTTCCGACTGTACTAATATATAACCAGTGAACTAGAGTAGGGCATGTGGAGCATGTGAGATCTCCACCAACCATGGTCAATACTTATACACTTCCGACTGTACTAATATATAACCAGTGATCTAGAGTGGGGCATGTAGAGCATGTGAGATCTCCACCAACCATGGTCAATACTTATACACTTCCGACTGTACTAATATATAACCAGTGAACTAGAGTGGGGCACGTGGAGCATGTGAGATCTCCATCAACCATGGTCAATACTTATACACTTCCGACTGTACTAATAGATAACCAGTGAACTAGAGTGGGGCATGTGGAGCATGTGAGATCTCCACCAACCATGGTCAATACTTATACACTTCCGACTGTACTAATATATAACCAGTGAACTAGAGTAGGGCACGTGGAGCACGTGAGATCTCCAATAACCATGGTCAATACTTATACACTTCCGACTGTACTAATATATAACCAATGAACTAGAGTAGGGCACGTGGAGCATGTGAGATCTCCACCACCCATGGTCAATACTTATACACTTCCGACTGTACTAATATATAACCAGTGAACTAGAGTGGGGCACGTGGAGCATGTGAGATCTCCACCAACCATGGTCAATACTTATACATTTCCGACTGTACTAATATATAACCAGTGAACTAGAGTAGGGCACCAGGAGCATGTGAGATCTCCACCACCCATGGTCAATACTTATACACTTCCGACTGTACTAATATATAACCAGTGAACTAGGGTAAGGCACGTGGGGCACGTGAGATCTCCACCAACCATGGCCAATTCTTATACACTTTCGACTGTACTAATATATAACCAGTGAACTAGAGTGGGGCATGTGGAGCATGTGAGATCTCCACCAACCATGGTCAATACTTATACACTTCCAACTGTACTAATATATAACCAGTGAACTAGAGTAGGGCATGTGGAGCATGTGAGATCTCCACCAACCATGGTCAATACTTATACACTTCCGACTGTACTAATATATAACCAGTGAACTAGAGTGGGGCATGTGGAGCATGTGAGATCTCCACCAACCATGGTCAATACTTATACACTTCCGACTGTACTAATATATAACCAGTGAACTAGAGTGGGGCATGTGGAGCATGTGAGATCTCCACCAACCGTGGTCAATACTTATACACTTCCGACTGTATTAATACATATACAGTGAACTAGAGTAGGGCACGTGGAGCAGGTGAGATCTCCACCAACCATGGTCAATACTTATACACTTCCGACTGTACTAATATATAACCAGTGAACTAGAGTAGGGCACGTGGAGCATGTGAGATCTACACCAACCATGGTCAATGCTTATACACTTCCGACTGTACTAATATATAACCAGTGAACTAGAGTAGGGCACGTGGAGCATGTAAGATCTCCACCAACCATGGTCAATACTTATACACTTCCGACTGTACTAATATATAACCAGTGGACTAGAGTAGGGCACGTGGAGCATGTGAGATCTCCACCAACCATGGTCAATACTTATACACTTCCGACTGCACTAATATATAACCAGTGAAATAGAGTAGGGCACCTGGAGCATGTGAGATCTCCACCACCCATGGTCAATACTTATACACTTCTGACTGTACTAATATATAACCAGTGAACTAGAGTAGGGCACGTGGAGCACGTGAGATCTCCACCAACCATGGCCAATTCTTATACACTTCCGACTGTATTAATATATAACCAGTGAACTAGAGTAGGGCACGTGGAGCATGTGAGATCTCCACCACCCATGGTCAATACTTATACACTTCCGACTGTACTAATATATAACCAGTGAATTAGAGTGGGGCATGTGGAGCATGTGAGATCTCCACCAACCATGGTCAATACTTATACACTTCCGACTGTACTAATATATAACCAGTGAACTAGAGTAGGGCACCTGGAGCATGTGAGATCTCCACCAACCATGGTCAATACTTATACACTTCCGACTGTACTAATATATAACCAGTGAACTAGAGTAGGGCACCTGGAGCATGTGAGATCTCCACCACCCATGGTCAATACTTATACACTTCCGACTGTACTAATATATAACCAGTGAACTAGATTGGGGCACGTGGAGCATGTGAGATCTCCACCAACCATGGTCAATACTTATACACTTCCGACTGTACTAATATATAACCAGTGAACTAGAGTAGGGCACCTGGAGCATGTGAGATCTCCACCACCCATGGTCAATACTTATACACTTCCGACTGTACTAATATATAACCAGTGAACTAGAGTAGGGCACGTGGAGCACGTGAGATCTCCAATAACCATGGTCAATACTTATACACTTCCGACTGTACTAATATATAACCAGTGAACTAGAGTAGGGCACGTGCAGCATGTGAGATCTCCACCACCCATGGTCAATACTTATACACTTCCGACTGTACTAATATATAATCAGTGAACTAGAGTAGGGCACGTGGAGCACGTGAGATCTCCACCAACCATGGCCAATTCTTATACACTTCCGACTGTACTAATATAAAACCAGTGAATTAGAGTGGGGGATGTGGAGCATGTGAGATATCCACCAACCATGGTCAATACTTATACACTTCCAACTGTACTAATATATAACCAGTGAACTAGAGTAGGGCATGTGGAGCATGTGAGATCTCCACCAACCATGGTCAATACTCATACACTTCCGACTGTACTAATATATAACCAGTGAACTAGAGTAGGGCACGTGGAGCATGTGAGATCTCCACCAACCATGGTCAATACTTATACACTTCCGACTGTACTAATATATAACCAGTGATCTAGAGTGGGGCATGTAGAGCATGTGAGATCTCCACCAACCATGGTCAATACTTATACACTTCCGACTGTACTAATATATAACCAGTGAACTAGAGTGGGGCACGTGGAGCATGTGAGATCTCCATCAACCATGGTCAATACTTATACACTTCCGACTGTACTAATAGATAACCAGTGAATTAGAGTGGGGCATGTGGAGCATGTGAGATCTCCACCAACCATGGTCAATACTTATACACTTCCGACTGTACTAATATATAACCAGTGAACTAGAGTAGGGCACCTGGAGCATGTGAGATCTCCACCACCCATGGTCAATACTTATACACTTCCGACTGTACTAATATATAACCAGTGAACTAGAGTAAGGCACGTGGAGCACGTGAGATCTCCACCAACCATGGCCAATTCTTATACACTTCCGACTGTACTAATATATAACCAGTGAACTAGAGTGGGGCATGTGGAGCATGTGAGATCTCCACCAACCATGGTCAATACTTATACACTTCCAACTGTACTAATATATAACCAGTGAACTAGAGTAGGGCATGTGGAGCATGTGAGATCTCCACCAACCATGGTCAATACTTATACACTTCCGACTGTACTAATATATAGCCAGTGATCTAGAGTGGGGCATGTAGAGCATGTGAGATCTCCACCAACCATGGTCAATACTTATACACTTCCGACTGTACTAATATATAACCAGTGAACTAGAGTGGGGCACGTGGAGCATGTGAGATCTCCATCAACCATGGTCAATACTTATACACTTCCGACTGTACTAATAGATAACCAGTGAACTAGAGTGGGGCATGTGGAGCATGTGAGATCTCCACCAACCATGGTCAATACTTATACACTTCCGACTGTACTAATATATAACCAGTGAACTAGAGTAGGGCACGTGGAGCACGTGAGATCTCCAATAACCATGGTCAATACTTATACACTTCCGACTGTACTAATATATAACCAATGAACTAGAGTAGGGCACGTGGAGCATGTGAGATCTCCACCACCCATGGTCAATACTTATACACTTCCGACTGTACTAATATATAACCAGTGAACTAGAGTGGGGCACGTGGAGCATGTGAGATCTCCACCAACCATGGTCAATACTTATACATTTCCGACTGTACTAATATATAACCAGTGAACTAGAGTAGGGCACCAGGAGCATGTGAGATCTCCACCACCCATGGTCAATACTTATACACTTCCGACTGTACTAATATATAACCAGTGAACTAGGGTAAGGCACGTGGGGCACGTGAGATCTCCACCAACCATGGCCAATTCTTATACACTTTCGACTGTACTAATATATAACCAGTGAACTAGAGTGGGGCATGTGGAGCATGTGAGATCTCCACCAACCATGGTCAATACTTATACACTTCCAACTGTACTAATATATAACCAGTGAACTAGAGTAGGGCATGTGGAGCATGTGAGATCTCCACCAACCATGGTCAATACTTATACACTTCCGACTGTACTAATATATAACCAGTGAACTAGAGTGGGGCATGTGGAGCATGTGAGATCTCCACCAACCATGGTCAATACTTATACACTTCCGACTGTACTAATATATAACCAGTGAACTAGAGTGGGGCATGTGGAGCATGTGAGATCTCCACCAACCGTGGTCAATACTTATACACTTCCGACTGTATTAATACATATACAGTGAACTAGAGTAGGGCACGTGGAGCAGGTGAGATCTCCACCAACCATGGTCAATACTTATACACTTCCGACTGTACTAATATATAACCAGTGAACTAGAGTAGGGCACGTGGAGCATGTGAGATCTACACCAACCATGGTCAATGCTTATACACTTCCGACTGTACTAATATATAACCAGTGAACTAGAGTAGGGCACGTGGAGCATGTAAGATCTCCACCAACCATGGTCAATACTTATACACTTCCGACTGTACTAATATATAACCAGTGGACTAGAGTAGGGCACGTGGAGCATGTGAGATCTCCACCAACCATGGTCAATACTTATACACTTCCGACTGCACTAATATATAACCAGTGAAATAGAGTAGGGCACCTGGAGCATGTGAGATCTCCACCACCCATGGTCAATACTTATACACTTCTGACTGTACTAATATATAACCAGTGAACTAGAGTAGGGCACGTGGAGCACGTGAGATCTCCACCAACCATGGCCAATTCTTATACACTTCCGACTGTATTAATATATAACCAGTGAACTAGAGTAGGGCACGTGGAGCATGTGAGATCTCCACCACCCATGGTCAATACTTATACACTTCCGACTGTACTAATATATAACCAGTGAATTAGAGTGGGGCATGTGGAGCATGTGAGATCTCCACCAACCATGGTCAATACTTATACACTTCCGACTGTACTAATATATAACCAGTGAACTAGAGTAGGGCACCTGGAGCATGTGAGATCTCCACCAACCATGGTCAATACTTATACACTTCCGACTGTACTAATATATAACCAGTGAACTAGAGTAGGGCACCTGGAGCATGTGAGATCTCCACCACCCATGGTCAATACTTATACACTTCCGACTGTACTAATATATAACCAGTGAACTAGATTGGGGCATGTGGAGCATGTGAGATCTCCACCAACCATGGTCAATACTTATACACTTCCGACTGTACTAATATATAACCAGTGAACTAGAGTAGGGCACCTGGAGCATGTGAGATCTCCACCACCCATGGTCAATACTTATACACTTCCGACTGTACTAATATATAACCAGTGAACTAGAGTAGGGCACGTGGAGCACGTGAGATCTCCAATAACCATGGTCAATACTTATACACTTCCGACTGTACTAATATATAACCAGTGAACTAGAGTAGGGCACGTGGAGCATGTGAGATCTCCACCACCCATGGTCAATACTTATACACTTCCGACTGTACTAATATATAATCAGTGAACTAGAGTAGGGCACGTGGAGCACGTGAGATCTCCACCAACCATGGCCAATTCTTATACACTTCCGACTGTACTAATATAAAACCAGTGAATTAGAGTGGGGGATGTGGAGCATGTGAGATATCCACCAACCATGGTCAATACTTATACACTTCCAACTGTACTAATATATAACCAGTGAACTAGAGTAGGGCATGTGGAGCATGTGAGATCTCCACCAACCATGGTCAATACTCATACACTTCCGACTGTACTAATATATAACCAGTGAACTAGAGTAGGGCACGTGGAGCATGTGAGATCTCCACCAACCATGGTCAATACTTATACACTTCCGACTGTACTAATATATAACCAGTGATCTAGAGTGGGGCATGTGGAGCATGTGAGATCTCCACCAACCATGGTCAATACTTATACACTTCCGACTGTACTAATATATAACCAGTGAACTAGAGTGGGGCACGTGGAGCATGTGAGATCTCCATCAACCATGGTCAATACTTATACACTTCCGACTGTACTAATATATAACCAGTGAACTAGAGTGGGGCATGTGGAGCATGTGAGATCTCCACCAACCATGGTCAATACTTATACACTTCCGACTGTACTAATATATAACCAGTGAACTAGAGTAGGGCACGTGGAGCACGTGAGATCTCCAATAACCATGGTCAATACTTATACACTTCCGACTGTACTAATATATAACCAGTGAACTAGAGTAGGGCACGTGGAGCATGTGAGATCTCCACCACCCATGGTCAATACTTATACACTTCCGACTGTACTAATATATAACCAGTGAACTAGAGTGGGGCACGTGGAGCATGTGAGATCTCCACCAACCATGGTCAATACTTATACATTTCCGACTGTACTAATATATAACCAGTGAACTAGAGTAGGGCACCAGGAGCATGTGAGATCTCCACCACCCATGGTCAATACTTATACACTTCCGACTGTACTAATATATAACCAGTGAACTAGAGTAAGGCACGTGGGGCACGTGAGATCTCCACCAACCATGGCCAATTCTTATACACTTTCGACTGTACTAATATATAACCAGTGAACTAGAGTGGGGCATGTGGAGCATGTGAGATCTCCACCAACCATGGTCAATACTTATACACTTCCAACTGTACTAATATATAACCAATGAACTAGAGTAGGGCATGTGGAGCATGTGAGATCTCCACCAACCATGGTCAATACTTATACACTTCCGACTGTACTAATATATAACCAGTGAACTAGAGTGGGGCATGTGGAGCATGTGAGATCTCCACCACCCATGGTCAATACTTATACACTTGTGACTGTACTAATATATAACCAGTGAACTAGAGTAGGGCACGTGGAGCACGTGAGATCTCCACCAACCATGGCCAATTCTTATACACTTCCGACTGTACTAATATATAACCAGTGAACTAGATTGGGGCATGTGGAGCATGTGAGATCTCCACCAACCATGGTCAATACTTATACACTTCCGACTGTACTAATATATAACCAGTGAACTAGAGTAGGGCACCTGGAGCACGTGAGATCTCCACCAACCATGGCCAATTCTTATGCACTTCCGACTGTACTAATATATAACCAGTGAACTAGAGTGGGGCATGTGGAGCATGTGAGATCTCCACCAACCGTGGTCAATACTTATACACTTCCGACTGTATTAATACATATACAGTGAACTAGAGTAGGGCACGTGGAGCAGGTGAGATCTCCACCAACCATGGTCAATACTTATACACTTCCGACTGTACTAATATATAACCAGTGAACTAGAGTAGGGCACGTGGAGCATGTGAGATCTACACCAACCATGGTCAATGCTTATACACTTCCGACTGTACTAATATATAACCAGTGAACTAGAGTAGGGCACGTGGAGCATGTAAGATCTCCACCAACCATGGTCAATACTTATACACTTCCGACTGTACTAATATATAACCAGTGGACTAGAGTAGGGCACGTGGAGCATGTGAGATCTCCACCAACCATGGTCAATACTTATACACTTCCGACTGCACTAATATATAACCAGTGAAATAGAGTAGGGCACCTGGAGCATGTGAGATCTCCACCACCCATGGTCAATACTTATACACTTCTGACTGTACTAATATATAACCAGTGAACTAGAGTAGGGCACGTGGAGCACGTGAGATCTCCACCAACCATGGCCAATTCTTATACACTTCCGACTGTATTAATATATAACCAGTGAACTAGAGTAGGGCACGTGGAGCATGTGAGATCTCCACCACCCATGGTCAATACTTATACACTTCCGACTGTACTAATATATAACCAGTGAATTAGAGTGGGGCATGTGGAGCATGTGAGATCTCCACCAACCATGGTCAATACTTATACACTTCCGACTGTACTAATATATAACCAGTGAACTAGAGTAGGGCACCTGGAGCATGTGAGATCTCCACCAACCATGGTCAATACTTATACACTTCCGACTGTACTAATATATAACCAGTGAACTAGAGTAGGGCACCTGGAGCATGTGAGATCTCCACCACCCATGGTCAATACTTATACACTTCCGACTGTACTAATATATAACCAGTGAACTAGATTGGGGCATGTGGAGCATGTGAGATCTCCACCAACCATGGTCAATACTTATACACTTCCGACTGTACTAATATATAACCAGTGAACTAGAGTAGGGCACCTGGAGCATGTGAGATCTCCACCACCCATGGTCAATACTTATACACTTCCGACTGTACTAATATATAACCAGTGAACTAGAGTAGGGCACGTGGAGCACGTGAGATCTCCAATAACCATGGTCAATACTTATACACTTCCGACTGTACTAATATATAACCAGTGAACTAGAGTAGGGCACGTGGAGCATGTGAGATCTCCACCACCCATGGTCAATACTTATACACTTCCGACTGTACTAATATATAATCAGTGAACTAGAGTAGGGCACGTGGAGCACGTGAGATCTCCACCAACCATGGCCAATTCTTATACACTTCCGACTGTACTAATATAAAACCAGTGAATTAGAGTGGGGGATGTGGAGCATGTGAGATATCCACCAACCATGGTCAATACTTATACACTTCCAACTGTACTAATATATAACCAGTGAACTAGAGTAGGGCACGTGGAGCATGTGAGATCTCCACCAACCATGGTCAATACTTATACACTTCCGACTGTACTAATATATAACCAGTGATCTAGAGTGGGGCATGTGGAGCATGTGAGATCTCCACCAACCATGGTCAATACTTATACACTTCCGACTGTACTAATATATAACCAGTGAACTAGAGTGGGGCACGTGGAGCATGTGAGATCTCCATCAACCATGGTCAATACTTATACACTTCCGACTGTACTAATATATAACCAGTGAACTAGAGTGGGGCATGTGGAGCATGTGAGATCTCCACCAACCATGGTCAATACTTATACACTTCCGACTGTACTAATATATAACCAGTGAACTAGAGTAGGGCACGTGGAGCACGTGAGATCTCCAATAACCATGGTCAATACTTATACACTTCCGACTGTACTAATATATAACCAGTGAACTAGAGTAGGGCACGTGGAGCATGTGAGATCTCCACCACCCATGGTCAATACTTATACACTTCCGACTGTACTAATATATAACCAGTGAACTAGAGTGGGGCACGTGGAGCATGTGAGATCTCCACCAACCATGGTCAATACTTATACATTTCCGACTGTACTAATATATAACCAGTGAACTAGAGTAGGGCACCAGGAGCATGTGAGATCTCCACCACCCATGGTCAATACTTATACACTTCCGACTGTACTAATATATAACCAGTGAACTAGAGTAAGGCACATGGGGCACGTGAGATCTCCACCAACCATGGCCAATTCTTATACACTTTCGACTGTACTAATATATAACCAGTGAACTAGAGTGGGGCATGTGGAGCATGTGAGATCTCCACCAACCATGGTCAATACTTATACACTTCCAACTGTACTAATATATAACCAATGAACTAGAGTAGGGCATGTGGAGCATGTGAGATCTCCACCAACCATGGTCAATACTTATACACTTCCGACTGTACTAATATATAACCAGTGTACTAGAGTGGGGCATGTGGAGCATGTGAGATCTCCACCAACCATGGTCAATACTTATACACTTCCGACTGTACTAATATATAACCAGTGAACTAGAGTGGGGCACGTGGAGCATGTGAGATCTCCTTCAACCATGGTCAATACTTATACACTTCCGACTGTACTAATATATAACCAGTGAACTAGAGTGGGGCATGTGGAGCATGTGAGATCTCCACCAACCATGGTCAATACTTATACACTTCCGACTGTACTAATATATAACCAGTGAATTAGAGTGGGGCATGTGGAGCATGTGAGATCTCCACCAACCATGGTCAATACTTATACACTTCCGACTGTACTAATATATAACCAGTGAACTAGAGTAGGGCACCTGGAGCATGTGAGATCTCCACCACCCATGGTCAATACTTATACACTTCCGACTGTACTAATATATAACCAGTGAACTAGAGTAAGGCACGTGGAGCACGTGAGATCTCCACCAACCATGGCCAATTCTTATACACTTCCGACTGTACTAATATATAACCAGTGAACTAGAGTGGGGCATGTGGAGCATGTGAGATCTCCACCAACCATGGGCAATACTTATACACTTCCAACTGTACTAATATATAACCAGTGAACTAGAGTAGGGCATGTGGAGCATGTGAGATCTCCACCAACCATGGTCAATACTTATACACTTCCGGCTGAACTAATATTTAACCAGTGAACTAGAGTAGGGCACGTGGAGCATGTGAGATCTCCACCAACCGTGGTCAATACTTATACACTTCCGACTGTATTAATACATATACAGTGAACTAGAGTAGGGCACGTGGAGCAGGTGAGATCTCCACCAACCATGGTCAATACTTATACACTTCCGACTGTACTAATATATAATCAGTGAACTAGAGTAGGGCACGTGGAGCATGTGAGATCTACACCAACCATGGTCAATGCTTATACACTTCCGACTGTACTAATATATAACCAGTGAACTAGAGTAGGGCACGTGGAGCATGTAAGATCTCCACCAACCATGGTCAATACTTATACACTTCCGACTGTACTAATATATAACCAGTGGACTAGAGTAGGGCACGTGGAGCAACACTTCCGACTGCACTAATATATAACCAGTGAAATAGAGTAGGGCACCTGGAGCATGTGAGATCTCCACCACCCATGGTCAATACTTATACACTTCTGACTGTACTAATATATAACCAGTGAACTAGAGTAGGGCACGTGGAGCACGTGAGATCTCCACCAACCATGGCCAATTCTTATACACTTCCGACTGTATTAATATATAACCAGTGAACTAGAGTAGGGCACGTGGAGCATGTGAGATCTCCACCACCCATGGTCAATACTTATACACTTCCGATTGTACTAATATATAATCAGTGAACTAGAGTAGGGCACGTGGAGCACGTGAGATCTCCACCAACCATGGCCAATTCTTATACACTTCCGACTGTACTAATATATAACCAGTGAATTAGAGTGGGGCATGTGGAGCATGTGAGATATCCACCAACCATGGTCAATACTTATACACTTCCGACTGTACTAATATATAACCAGTGAATTAGAGTGGGGCATGTGGAGCATGTGAGATCTCCACCAACCATGGTCAATACTTATACACTTCCGACTGTACTAATATATAACCAGTGAACTAGAGTAGGGCACCTGGAGCATGTGAGATCTCCACCACCCATGGTCAATACTTATACACTTCCGACTGTACTAATATATAACCAGTGAACTAGAGTAAGGCACGTGGAGCACGTGAGATCTCCACCAACCATGGCCAATTCTTATACACTTCCGACTGTACTAATATATAACCAGTGAACTAGAGTGGGGCATGTGGAGCATGTGAGATCTCCACCAACCATGGTCAATACTTATACACTTCCAACTGTACTAATATATAACCAGTGAACTAGAGTAGGGCATGTGGAGCATGTGAGATCTCCACCAACCATGGTCAATACTTATACACTTCCGGCTGTACTAATATTTAACCAGTGAACTAGAGTAGGGCACGTGGAGCATGTGAGATCTCCACCAACCGTGGTCAATACTTATACACTTCCGACTGTATTAATACATATACAGTGAACTAGAGTAGGGCACGTGGAGCACGTGAGATCTCCACCAACCATGGTCAATACTTATACACTTCCGACTGTACTAATATATAACCAGTGAACTAGAGTAGGGCACGTGGAGCATGTGAGATCTACACCAACCATGGTCAATGCTTATACACTTCCGACTGTACTAATATATAACCAGTGAACTAGAGTAGGGCACGTGGAGCATGTAAGATCTCCACCAACCATGGTCAATACTTATACACTTCCGACTGTACTAATATATAACCAGTGGACTAGAGTAGGGCACGTGGAGCATGTGAGATCTCCACCAACCATGGTCAATACTTATACACTTCCGACTGCACTAATATATAACCAGTGAAATAGAGTAGGGCACCTGGAGCATGTGAGATCTCCACCACCCATGGTCAATACTTATACACTTCTGACTGTACTAATATATAACCAGTGAACTAGAGTAGGGCACGTGGAGCACGTGAGATCTCCACCAACCATGGCCAATTCTTATACACTTCCGACTGTATTAATATATAACCAGTGAACTAGAGTAGGGCACGTGGAGCATGTGAGATCTCCACCACCCATGGTCAATACTTATACACTTCCGATTGTACTAATATATAATCAGTGAACTAGAGTAGGGCACGTGGAGCACGTGAGATCTCCACCAACCATGGCCAATTCTTATACACTTCCGACTGTACTAATATATAACCAGTGAATTAG
Organism: Escarpia spicata; assembly: GCA_963995525.1. Taxonomy (NCBI): domain Eukaryota; kingdom Metazoa; phylum Annelida; class Polychaeta; order Sabellida; family Siboglinidae; genus Escarpia; species Escarpia spicata. Next base: position 54,126,580 of record OZ023208.1, read on the forward strand.
AGTGGGGCATGTGGAGCATGTGAGATATCCACCAACCATGGTCAATACTTATACACTTCCAACTGTACTAATATATAACCAGTGAACTAGAGTAGGGCATGTGGAGCATGTGAGATCTCCACCAACCATGGTCAATACTTATACACTTCCGACTGTACTAATATTTAACCAGTGAACTAGAGTAGGGCACCTGGAGCATGTGAGATCTCCACCAACTATGGTCAATACTTATACACTTCCGACTGTATTAATATATAACCAGTGAACTAGAGTGGGGCATGTGGAGCATGTGAGATCTCCACCAACCATGGTCAATACTTATACACTTCCGACTGTACTAATATATAACCAGTGAACTAGAGTGGGGCACGTGGAGCATGTGAGATCTCCACCAACCATGGTCAATACTTATACACTTCCGACTGTACTAATATATAACCAGTGAACTAGATTGGGGCATGTGGAGCATGTGAGATCTCCACCAACCATGGTCAATACTTATACACTTCCGACTGTACTAATATATAACCAGTGAACTAGAGTAGGGCACCTGGAGCATGTGAGATCTCCACCACCCATGGTCAATACTTATACACTTCCGACTGTACTAATATATAACCAGTGAACTAGAGTAGGGCACGTGGAGCACGTGAGATCTCCACCAACCATGGCCAATTCTTATGCACTTCCGACTGTACTAATATATAACCAGTGAACTAGAGTGGGGCATGTGGAGCATGTGAGATCTCCACCAACCATGGTCAATACTTATACACTTCCAACTGTACTAATATATAACCAGTGACCTAGAGTAGGGCATGTGGAGCATGTGAGATCTCCACCAACCATGGTCAATACTTATACACTTCCGACTGTACTAATATTTAACCAGTGAACTAGAGTAGGGCACGTGGAGCATGTGAGATCTCCACCAACGGTGGTCAATACTTATACACTTCCGACTGTTTTAATACATATACAGTGAACTAGAGTAGGGCACGTGGAGCACGTGAGATCTCCACCAACCATGGTCAATACTTATACACTTCCGACTGTACTAATATATAACCAGTGAACTAGAGTAGGGCACGTGGAGCATGTGAGATCTACACCAACCTTGGTCAATGCTTATACACTTCCGACTGTACTAATATATAACCAGTGGACTAGAGTAGGGCACGTGGAGCATGTGAGATCTCCACCAACCATGGTCAATACTTATACACTTCCGACTGTACTAATATATAACCAGTGAAATAGAGTAGGGCACCTGGAGCATGTGAGATCTCCACCACCCATGGTCAATACTTATACACTTGTGACTGTACTAATATATAACCAGTGAACTAGAGTAGGGCACGTGGAGCACGTGAGATCTCCACCAACCATGGCCAATTCTTATACACTTCCGACTGTACTAATATATAACCAGTGAAATAGAGTAGGGCACCTGGAGCATGTGAGATCTCCACCACCCATGGTCAATACTTATACACTTGTGACTGTACTAATATATAACCAGTGAACTAGAGTAGGGCACGTGGAGCACGTGAGATCTCCACCAACCATGGCCAATTCTTATACACTTCCGACTGTACTAATATATAACCAGTGAACTAGATTGGGGCATGTGGAGCATGTGAGATCTCCACCAACCATGGTCAATACTTATACACTTCCGACTGTACTAATATATAACCAGTGAACTAGAGTAGGGCACCTGGAGCACGTGAGATCTCCACCAACCATGGCCAATTCTTATGCACTTCCGACTGTACTAATATATAACCAGTGAACTAGAGTGGGGCATGTGGAGCATGTGAGATCTCCACCAACCGTGGTCAATACTTATACACTTCCGACTGTATTAATACATATACAGTGAACTAGAGTAGGGCACGTGGAGCAGGTGAGATCTCCACCAACCATGGTCAATACTTATACACTTCCGACTGTACTAATATATAACCAGTGAACTAGAGTAGGGCACGTGGAGCATGTGAGATCTACACCAACCATGGTCAATGCTTATACACTTCCGACTGTACTAATATATAACCAGTGAACTAGAGTAGGGCACGTGGAGCATGTAAGATCTCCACCAACCATGGTCAATACTTATACACTTCCGACTGTACTAATATATAACCAGTGGACTAGAGTAGGGCACGTGGAGCATGTGAGATCTCCACCAACCATGGTCAATACTTATACACTTCCGACTGCACTAATATATAACCAGTGAAATAGAGTAGGGCACCTGGAGCATGTGAGATCTCCACCACCCATGGTCAATACTTATACACTTCTGACTGTACTAATATATAACCAGTGAACTAGAGTAGGGCACGTGGAGCACGTGAGATCTCCACCAACCATGGCCAATTCTTATACACTTCCGACTGTATTAATATATAACCAGTGAACTAGAGTAGGGCACGTGGAGCATGTGAGATCTCCACCACCCATGGTCAATACTTATACACTTCCGACTGTACTAATATATAACCAGTGAATTAGAGTGGGGCATGTGGAGCATGTGAGATCTCCACCAACCATGGTCAATACTTATACACTTCCGACTGTACTAATATATAACCAGTGAACTAGAGTAGGGCACCTGGAGCATGTGAGATCTCCACCAACCATGGTCAATACTTATACACTTCCGACTGTACTAATATATAACCAGTGAACTAGAGTAGGGCACCTGGAGCATGTGAGATCTCCACCACCCATGGTCAATACTTATACACTTCCGACTGTACTAATATATAACCAGTGAACTAGATTGGGGCATGTGGAGCATGTGAGATCTCCACCAACCATGGTCAATACTTATACACTTCCGACTGTACTAATATATAACCAGTGAACTAGAGTAGGGCACCTGGAGCATGTGAGATCTCCACCACCCATGGTCAATACTTATACACTTCTGACTGTACTAATATATAACCAGTGAACTAGAGTAGGGCACGTGGAGCACGTGAGATCTCCACCAACCATGGCCAATTCTTATACACTTCCGACTGTATTAATATATAACCAGTGAACTAGAGTAGGGCACGTGGAGCATGTGAGATCTCCACCACCCATGGTCAATACTTATACACTTCCGATTGTACTAATATATAATCAGTGAACTAGAGTAGGGCACGTGGAGCACGTGAGATCTCCACCAACCATGGCCAATTCTTATACACTTCCGACTGTACTAATATATAACCAGTGAATTAGAGTGGGGCATGTGGAGCATGTGAGATATCCACCAACCATGGTCAATACTTATACACTTCCAACTGTACTAATATATAACCAGTGAACTAGAGTAGGGCATGTGGAGCATGTGAGATCTCCACCAACCATGGTCAATACTTATACACTTCCGACTGTACTAATATTTAACCAGTGAACTAGAGTAGGGCACCTGGAGCATGTGAGATCTCCACCAACTATGGTCAATACTTATACACTTCCGACTGTATTAATATATAACCAGTGAACTAGAGTGGGGCATGTGGAGCATGTGAGATCTCCACCAACCATGGTCAATACTTATACACTTCCGACTGTACTAATATATAACCAGTGAACTAGAGTGGGGCACGTGGAGCATGTGAGATCTCCACCAACCATGGTCAATACTTATACACTTCCGACTGTACTAATATATAACCAGTGAACTAGATTGGGGCATGTGGAGCATGTGAGATCTCCACCAACCATGGTCAATACTTATACACTTCCGACTGTACTAATATATAACCAGTGAACTAGAGTAGGGCACCTGGAGCATGTGAGATCTCCACCACCCATGGTCAATACTTATACACTTCCGACTGTACTAATATATAACCAGTGAACTAGAGTAGGGCACGTGGAGCACGTGAGATCTCCACCAACCATGGCCAATTCTTATGCACTTCCGACTGTACTAATATATAACCAGTGAACTAGAGTGGGGCATGTGGAGCATGTGAGATCTCCACCAACCATGGTCAATACTTATACACTTCCAACTGTACTAATATATAACCAGTGACCTAGAGTAGGGCATGTGGAGCATGTGAGATCTCCACCAACCATGGTCAATACTTATACACTTCCGACTGTACTAATATTTAACCAGTGAACTAGAGTAGGGCACGTGGAGCATGTGAGATCTCCACCAACGGTGGTCAATACTTATACACTTCCGACTGTTTTAATACATATACAGTGAACTAGAGTAGGGCACGTGGAGCACGTGAGATCTCCACCAACCATGGTCAATACTTATACACTTCCGACTGTACTAATATATAACCAGTGAACTAGAGTAGGGCACGTGGAGCATGTGAGATCTACACCAACCTTGGTCAATGCTTATACACTTCCGACTGTACTAATATATAACCAGTGGACTAGAGTAGGGCACGTGGAGCATGTGAGATCTCCACCAACCATGGTCAATACTTATACACTTCCGACTGTACTAATATATAACCAGTGAAATAGAGTAGGGCACCTGGAGCATGTGAGATCTCCACCACCCATGGTCAATACTTATACACTTGTGACTGTACTAATATATAACCAGTGAACTAGAGTAGGGCACGTGGAGCACGTGAGATCTCCACCAACCATGGCCAATTCTTATACACTTCCGACTGTACTAATATATAACCAGTGAAATAGAGTAGGGCACCTGGAGCATGTGAGATCTCCACCACCCATGGTCAATACTTATACACTTGTGACTGTACTAATATATAACCAGTGAACTAGAGTAGGGCACGTGGAGCACGTGAGATCTCCACCAACCATGGCCAATTCTTATACACTTCCGACTGTACTAATATATAACCAGTGAACTAGATTGGGGCATGTGGAGCATGTGAGATCTCCACCAACCATGGTCAATACTTATACACTTCCGACTGTACTAATATATAACCAGTGAACTAGAGTAGGGCACCTGGAGCACGTGAGATCTCCACCAACCATGGCCAATTCTTATGCACTTCCGACTGTACTAATATATAACCAGTGAACTAGAGTGGGGCATGTGGAGCATGTGAGATCTCCACCAACCGTGGTCAATACTTATACACTTCCGACTGTATTAATACATATACAGTGAACTAGAGTAGGGCACGTGGAGCAGGTGAGATCTCCACCAACCATGGTCAATACTTATACACTTCCGACTGTACTAATATATAACCAGTGAACTAGAGTAGGGCACGTGGAGCATGTGAGATCTACACCAACCATGGTCAATGCTTATACACTTCCGACTGTACTAATATATAACCAGTGAACTAGAGTAGGGCACGTGGAGCATGTAAGATCTCCACCAACCATGGTCAATACTTATACACTTCCGACTGTACTAATATATAACCAGTGGACTAGAGTAGGGCACGTGGAGCATGTGAGATCTCCACCAACCATGGTCAATACTTATACACTTCCGACTGCACTAATATATAACCAGTGAAATAGAGTAGGGCACCTGGAGCATGTGAGATCTCCACCACCCATGGTCAATACTTATACACTTCTGACTGTACTAATATATAACCAGTGAACTAGAGTAGGGCACGTGGAGCACGTGAGATCTCCACCAACCATGGCCAATTCTTATACACTTCCGACTGTATTAATATATAACCAGTGAACTAGAGTAGGGCACGTGGAGCATGTGAGATCTCCACCACCCATGGTCAATACTTATACACTTCCGACTGTACTAATATATAACCAGTGAATTAGAGTGGGGCATGTGGAGCATGTGAGATCTCCACCAACCATGGTCAATACTTATACACTTCCGACTGTACTAATATATAACCAGTGAACTAGAGTAGGGCACCTGGAGCATGTGAGATCTCCACCAACCATGGTCAATACTTATACACTTCCGACTGTACTAATATATAACCAGTGAACTAGAGTAGGGCACCTGGAGCATGTGAGATCTCCACCACCCATGGTCAATACTTATACACTTCCGACTGTACTAATATATAACCAGTGAACTAGATTGGGGCATGTGGAGCATGTGAGATCTCCACCAACCATGGTCAATACTTATACACTTCCGACTGTACTAATATATAACCAGTGAACTAGAGTAGGGCACCTGGAGCACGTGAGATCTCCACCAACCATGGCCAATTCTTATGCACTTCCGACTGTACTAATATATAACCAGTGAACTAGAGTGGGGCATGTGGAGCATGTGAGATCTCCACCAACCGTGGTCAATACTTATACACTTCCGACTGTATTAATACATATACAGTGAACTAGAGTAGGGCACGTGGAGCAGGTGAGATCTCCACCAACCATGGTCAATACTTATACACTTCCGACTGTACTAATATATAACCAGTGAACTAGAGTAGGGCACGTGGAGCATGTGAGATCTACACCAACCATGGTCAATGCTTATACACTTCCGACTGTACTAATATATAACCAGTGAACTAGAGTAGGGCACGTGGAGCATGTAAGATCTCCACCAACCATGGTCAATACTTATACACTTCCGACTGTACTAATATATAACCAGTGGACTAGAGTAGGGCACGTGGAGCATGTGAGATCTCCACCAACCATGGTCAATACTTATACACTTCCGACTGCACTAATATATAACCAGTGAAATAGAGTAGGGCACCTGGAGCATGTGAGATCTCCACCACCCATGGTCAATACTTATACACTTCTGACTGTACTAATATATAACCAGTGAACTAGAGTAGGGCACGTGGAGCACGTGAGATCTCCACCAACCATGGCCAATTCTTATACACTTCCGACTGTATTAATATATAACCAGTGAACTAGAGTAGGGCACGTGGAGCATGTGAGATCTCCACCACCCATGGTCAATACTTATACACTTCCGACTGTACTAATATATAACCAGTGAATTAGAGTGGGGCATGTGGAGCATGTGAGATCTCCACCAACCATGGTCAATACTTATACACTTCCGACTGTACTAATATATAACCAGTGAACTAGAGTAGGGCACCTGGAGCATGTGAGATCTCCACCAACCATGGTCAATACTTATACACTTCCGACTGTACTAATATATAACCAGTGAACTAGAGTAGGGCACCTGGAGCATGTGAGATCTCCACCACCCATGGTCAATACTTATACACTTCCGACTGTACTAATATATAACCAGTGAACTAGATTGGGGCATGTGGAGCATGTGAGATCTCCACCAACCATGGTCAATACTTATACACTTCCGACTGTACTAATATATAACCAGTGAACTAGAGTAGGGCACCTGGAGCATGTGAGATCTCCACCACCCATGGTCAATACTTATACACTTCCGACTGTACTAATATATAACCAGTGAACTAGAGTAGGGCACGTGGAGCACGTGAGATCTCCACCAACCATGGCCAATTCTTATGCACTTCTGACTGTACTAATATATAACCAGTGAACTAGAGTGGGGCATGTGGAGCATGTGAGATCTCCACCAACCATGGTCAATACTTATACACTTCCAACTGTACTAATATATAACCAGTGACCTAGAGTAGGGCATGTGGAGCATGTGAGATCTCCACCAACCATGGTCAATACTTATACACTTCCGACTGTACTAATATTTAACCAGTGAACTAGAGTAGGGCACGTGGAGCATGTGAGATCTCCACCAACGGTGGTCAATACTTATACACTTCCGACTGTTTTAATACATATACAGTGAACTAGAGTAGGGCACGTGGAGCACGTGAGATCTCCACCAACCATGGTCAATACTTATACACTTCCGACTGTACTAATATATAACCAGTGAACTAGAGTAGGGCACGTGGAGCATGTGAGATCTACACCAACCTTGGTCAATGCTTATACACTTCCGACTGTACTAATATATAACCAGTGGACTAGAGTAGGGCACGTGGAGCATGTGAGATCTCCACCAACCATGGTCAATACTTATACACTTCCGACTGTACTAATATATAACCAGTGAAATAGAGTAGGGCACCTGGAGCATGTGAGATCTCCACCACCCATGGTCAATACTTATACACTTGTGACTGTACTAATATATAACCAGTGAACTAGAGTAGGGCACGTGGAGCACGTGAGATCTCCACCAACCATGGCCAATTCTTATACACTTCCGACTGTACTAATATATAACCAGTGAACTAGATTGGGGCATGTGGAGCATGTGAGATCTCCACCAACCATGGTCAATACTTATACACTTCCGACTGTACTAATATATAACCAGTGAACTAGAGTAGGGCACCTGGAGCATGTGAGATCTCCACCACCCATGGTCAATACTTATACACTTCCGACTGTACTAATATATAACCAGTGAACTAGAGTAGGGCACGTGGAGCACGTGAGATCTCCACCAACCATGGCCAATTCTTATGCACTTCCGACTGTACTAATATATAACCAGTGAACTAGAGTGGGGCATGTGGAGCATGTGAGATCTCCATCAACCATGGTCAATACTTATACACTTCCGACTGTACTAATATATAACCAGTGAACTAGAGTAGGGCACCTGGAGCATGTGAGATCTCCACCACCCATGGTCAATACTTATACACTTCCGACTGTACTAATATATAACCAGTGAACTAGATTGGGGCATGTGGAGCATGTGAGATCTCCACCAACCATGGTCAATACTTATACACTTCCGACTGTACTAATATATAACCAGTGAACTAGAGTAGGGCACCTGGAGCATGTGAGATCTCCACCACCCATGGTCAATACTTATACACTTCCGACTGTACTAATATATAACCAGTGAACTAGAGTAGGGCACGTGGAGCACGTGAGATCTCCACCAACCATGGCCAATTCTTATGCACTTCCGACTGTACTAATATATAACCAGTGAACTAGAGTGGGGCATGTGGAGCATGTGAGATCTCCACCAACCATGGTCAATACTTATACACTTCCAACTGTACTAATATATAACCAGTGACCTAGAGTAGGGCATGTGGAGCATGTGAGATCTCCACCAACCATGGTCAATACTTATACACTTCCGACTGTACTAATATTTAACCAGTGAACTAGAGTAGGGCACGTGGAGCATGTGAGATCTCCACCAACGGTGGTCAATACTTATACACTTCCGACTGTTTTAATACATATACAGTGAACTAGAGTAGGGCACGTGGAGCACGTGAGATCTCCACCAACCATGGTCAATACTTATACACTTCCGACTGTACTAATATATAACCAGTGAACTAGAGTAGGGCACGTGGAGCATGTGAGATCTACACCAACCTTGGTCAATGCTTATACACTTCCGACTGTACTAATATATAACCAGTGGACTAGAGTAGGGCACGTGGAGCATGTGAGATCTCCACCAACCATGGTCAATACTTATACACTTCCGACTGTACTAATATATAACCAGTGAAATAGAGTAGGGCACCTGGAGCATGTGAGATCTCCACCACCCATGGTCAATACTTATACACTTGTGACTGTACTAATATATAACCAGTGAACTAGAGTAGGGCACGTGGAGCACGTGAGATCTCCACCAACCATGGCCAATTCTTATACACTTCCGACTGTACTAATATATAACCAGTGAACTAGATTGGGGCATGTGGAGCATGTGAGATCTCCACCAACCATGGTCAATACTTATACACTTCCGACTGTACTAATATATAACCAGTGAACTAGAGTAGGGCACCTGGAGCATGTGAGATCTCCACCACCCATGGTCAATACTTATACACTTCCGACTGTACTAATATATAACCAGTGAACTAGAGTAGGGCACGTGGAGCACGTGAGATCTCCACCAACCATGGCCAATTCTTATGCACTTCCGACTGTACTAATATATAACCAGTGAACTAGAGTGGGGCATGTGGAGCATGTGAGATCTCCACCAACCATGGTCAATACTTATACACTTCCAACTGTACTAATATATAACCAGTGACCTAGAGTAGGGCATGTGGAGCATGTGAGATCTCCACCAACCATGGTCAATACTTATACACTTCCGGCTGTACTAATATTTAACCAGTGAACTAGAGTAGGGCACGTGGAGCATGTGAGATCTCCACCAACCGTGGTCAATACTTATACACTTCCGACTGTATTAATACATATACAGTGAACTAGAGTAGGGCACGTGGAGCAGGTGAGATCTCCACCAACCATGGTCAATACTTATACACTTCCGACTGTACTAATATATAACCAGTGAACTAGAGTAGGGCACGTGGAGCATGTGAGATCTACACCAACCATGGTCAATGCTTATACACTTCCGACTGTACTAATATATAACCAGTGAACTAGAGTAGGGCACGTGGAGCATGTAAGATCTCCACCAACCATGGTCAATACTTATACACTTCCGACTGTACTAATATATAACCAGTGGACTAGAGTAGGGCACGTGGAGCATGTGAGATCTCCACCAACCATGGTCAATACTTATACACTTCCGACTGCACTAATATATAACCAGTGAAATAGAGTAGGGCACCTGGAGCATGTGAGATCTCCACCACCCATGGTCAATACTTATACACTTCTGACTGTACTAATATATAACCAGTGAACTAGAGTAGGGCACGTGGAGCACGTGAGATCTCCACCAACCATGGCCAATTCTTATACACTTCCGACTGTATTAATATATAACCAGTGAACTAGAGTAGGGCACGTGGAGCATGTGAGATCTCCACCTCCCATGGTCAATACTTATACACTTCCGATTGTACTAATATATAATCAGTGAACTAGAGTAGGGCACGTGGAGCACGTGAGATCTCCACCAACCATGGCCAATTCTTATACACTTCCGACTGTACTAATATATAACCAGTGAATTAGAGTGGGGCATGTGGAGCATGTGAGATATCCACCAACCATGGTCAATACTTATACACTTCCGACTGTACTAATATATAACCAGTGAATTAGAGTGGGGCATGTGGAGCATGTGAGATCTCCACCAACCATGGTCAATACTTATACACTTCCGACTGTACTAATATATAACCAGTGAACTAGAGTAGGGCACCTGGAGCATGTGAGATCTCCACCACCCATGGTCAATACTTATACACTTCCGACTGTACTAATATATAACCAGTGAACTAGAGTAAGGCACGTGGAGCACGTGAGATCTCCACCAACCATGGCCAATTCTTATACACTTCCGACTGTACTAATATATAACCAGTGAACTAGAGTGGGGCATGTGGAACATGTGAGATCTCCACCAACCATGGTCAATACTTATACACTTCCAACTGTACTAATATATAACCAGTGAACTAGAGTAGGGCATGTGGAGCATGTGAGATCTCCACCAACCATGGTCAATACTTATACACTTCCGGCTGTACTAATATTTAACCAGTGAACTAGAGTAGGGCACGTGGAGCATGTGAGATCTCCACCAACCGTGGTCAATACTTATACACTTCCGACTGTATTAATACATATACAGTGAACTAGAGTAGGGCACGTGGAGCACGTGAGATCTCCACCAACCATGGTCAATACTTATACACTTCCGACTGTACTAATATATAACCAGTGAACTAGAGTAGGGCACGTGGAGCATGTGAGATCTACACCAACCATGGTCAATGCTTATACACTTCCGACTGTACTAATATATAACCAGTGAACTAGAGTAGGGCACGTGGAGCATGTAAGATCTCCACCAACCATGGTCAATACTTATACACTTCCGACTGTACTAATATATAACCAGTGGACTAGAGTAGGGCACGTGGAGCATGTGAGATCTCCACCAACCATGGTCAATACTTATACACTTCCGACTGCACTAATATATAACCAGTGAAATAGAGTAGGGCACCTGGAGCATGTGAGATCTCCACCACCCATGGTCAATACTTATACACTTCTGACTGTACTAATATATAACCAGTGAACTAGAGTAGGGCACGTGGAGCACGTGAGATCTCCACCAACCATGGCCAATTCTTATACACTTCCGACTGTATTAATATATAACCAGTGAACTAGAGTAGGGCACGTGGAGCATGTGAGATCTCCACCACCCATGGTCAATACTTATACACTTCCGATTGTACTAATATATAATCAGTGAACTAGAGTAGGGCACGTGGAGCACGTGAGATCTCCACCAACCATGGCCAATTCTTATACACTTCCGACTGTACTAATATATAACCAGTGAATTAGAGTGGGGCATGTGGAGCATGTGAGATATCCACCAACCATGGTCAATACTTATACACTTCCAACTGTACTAATATATAACCAGTGAACTAGAGTAGGGCATGTGGAGCATGTGAGATCTCCACCAACCATGGTCAATACTTATACACTTCCGACTGTACTAATATTTAACCAGTGAACTAGAGTAGGGCACCTGGAGCATGTGAGATCTCCACCAACTATGGTCAATACTTATACACTTCCGACTGTATTAATATATAACCAGTGAACTAGAGTGGGGCATGTGGAGCATGTGAGATCTCCACCAACCATGGTCAATACTTATACACTTCCGACTGTACTAATATATAACCAGTGAACTAGAGTGGGGCACGTGGAGCATGTGAGATCTCCACCAACCATGGTCAATACTTATACACTTCCGACTGTACTAATATATAACCAGTGAACTAGATTGGGGCATGTGGAGCATGTGAGATCTCCACCAACCATGGTCAATACTTATACACTTCCGACTGTACTAATATATAACCATTGAACTAGAGTAGGGCACCTGGAGCATGTGAGATCTCCACCACCCATGGTCAATACTTATACACTTCCGACTGTACTAATATATAACCAGTGAACTAGAGTAGGGCACGTGGAGCACGTGAGATCTCCACCAACCATGGCCAATTCTTATGCACTTCCGACTGTACTAATATATAACCAGTGAACTAGAGTGGGGCATGTGGAGCATGTGAGATCTCCACCAACCATGGTCAATACTTATACACTTCCAACTGTACTAATATATAACCAGTGACCTAGAGTAGGGCATGTGGAGCATGTGAGATCTCCACCAACCATGGTCAATACTTATACACTTCCGACTGTACTAATATTTAACCAGTGAACTAGAGTAGGGCACGTGGAGCATGTGAGATCTCCACCAACGGTGGTCAATACTTATACACTTCCGACTGTTTTAATACATATACAGTGAACTAGAGAAGGGCACGTGGAGCACGTGAGATCTCCACCTACCATGGTCAATACTTATACACTTCCGACTGTACTAATATATAACCAGTGAACTAGAGTAGGGCACGTGGAGCATGTGAGATCTACACCAACCTTGGTCAATGCTTATACACTTCCGACTGTACTAATATATAACCAGTGGACTAGAGTAGGGCACGTGGAGCATGTGAGATCTCCACCAACCATGGTCAATACTTATACACTTCCGACTGTACTAATATATAACCAGTGAAATAGAGTAGGGCACCTGGAGCATGTGAGATCTCCACCACCCATGGTCAATACTTATACACTTGTGACTGTACTAATATATAACCAGTGAACTAGAGTAGGGCACGTGGAGCACGTGAGATCTCCACCAACCATGGCCAATTCTTATACACTTCCGACTGTACTAATATATAACCAGTGAACTAGATTGGGGCATGTGGAGCATGTGAGATCTCCACCAACCATGGTCAATACTTATACACTTCCGACTGTACTAATATATAACCAGTGAACTAGAGTAGGGCACCTGGAGCATGTGAGATCTCCACCACCCATGGTCAATACTTATACACTTCCGACTGTACTAATATATAACCAGTGAACTAGAGTAGGGCACGTGGAGCACGTGAGATCTCCACCAACCATGGCCAATTCTTATGCACTTCCGACTGTACTAATATATAACCAGTGAACTAGAGTGGGGCATGTGGAGCATGTGAGATCTCCACCAACCATGGTCAATACTTATACACTTCCAACTGTACTAATATATAACCAGTGACCTAGAGTAGGGCATGTGGAGCATGTGAGATCTCCACCAACCATGGTCAATACTTATACACTTCCGACTGTACTAATATTTAACCAGTGAACTAGAGTAGGGCACGTGGAGCATGTGAGATCTCCACCAACGGTGGTCAATACTTATACACTTCCGACTGTACTAATATATAACCAGTGAACTAGAGTAGGGCACCTGGAGCATGTGAGATCTCCACCACCCATGGTCAATACTTATACACTTCCGACTGTACTAATATATAACCAGTGAACTAGAGTAGGGCACGTGGAGCACGTGAGATCTCCACCAACCATGGCCAATTCTTATGCACTTCCGACTGTACTAATATATAACCAGTGAACTAGAGTGGGGCATGTGGAGCATGTGAGATCTCCACCAACCATGGTCAATACTTATACACTTCCAACTGTACTAATATATAACCAGTGACCTAGAGTAGGGCATGTGGAGCATGTGAGATCTCCACCAACCATGGTCAATACTTATACACTTCCGACTGTACTAATATTTAACCAGTGAACTAGAGTAGGGCACGTGGAGCATGTGAGATCTCCACCAACGGTGGTCAATACTTATACACTTCCGACTGTTTTAATACATATACAGTGAACTAGAGTAGGGCACGTGGAGCACGTGAGATCTCCACCAACCATGGTCAATACTTATACACTTCCGACTGTACTAATACATATACAGTGAACTAGAGTAGGGCACGTGGAGCACGTGAGATCTCCACCAACCATGGTCAATACTTATACGCATGAAATCGTCAACATAAGTCCGGAGTGAATTAACCACTCATGTAGAATCCCGTTCGTTGGATCTTATCTGCGTCCCATCCCAGCTTGTAATGGTCGTCCGTGTTGACAATCGTCACTTTCTTATATTTACCACTTACAACTGCCAAGCAGTGAATGCGGCCGTTACGGGTGAATGCGTATTTCACATATACATAGTTATTCACTGTATGCAGCAGTTTGCTTCTGAGGGATGTTAGATCTTCACTAATCATAATCTTGGGGCCACTATCATCTTTAATTTTTTTTTTTATTTCATGACATCGATTTTGGTTTGCGTAGAACGAATTTTGCGACTATGGCTTTGGCTCGGCCTGGCAGACAATGGCATACACTGGTGTTTTCTCGTTTTATGTCAACCCCGATACGTTTACGCGTGTCTATCACCACCTGAACCGTATTTTCGGTTTCACCCGCCGCAGGTTCTGGACAGCCGACGATCTTTATGTTATCCCTCCTGCTATATTGCTCCATTGCATCTATCAGCCATTTTTGTTGTTGCAGTTCGCTTTTCAAACTACCGATTTCATCATTGAGTTTATGGACACATCCAGATAGTTCTTTTTTTTAGTTCATAAACCAGATTTTCTGTAGTTATTGCTACAGCCAATTTCACAGCAAAAGTCACCGACTTGATGATGATCGGTTGTATGGCCGCAACGATCTCGATGACGATATCGTTTGCGGCAGCCACTTCGATGTTAATAACTGTTGTGTCCGTCTCGCATTTGCTCTGAACGCACTAACCTTCATGTCGCATGTGACCGATGGATAATTATGGATAAAGGCTAAATATCGGGTTGTCAATTGCCACTGATGAGATAACAGATGCAATATTCATATAGTACATATTTGGACATCAAAGAATAGGACTCACAATTGGCTATATCAGTTGAGGAAGCCGCGTTAACTAGAACCAGCGTTGATATGGACGCCATAATGAGTGGGATCATAAGTTTGCAAACTCCAGAAAAACGTGAAGTTTTGGTATTTGTTCAGAGTTCAGACCATCATTAACCCTACCGCCAGCAATACGTGTTTTAGGACTCGGAATTTTGACCGTTCCAAAATGGCTCCCCAAAACCAAAGCAAGTACTTATAAATTTCAATGGATATGACGTAGTTGTCATGACAATGCCATCCCATGGTGTCCGGTTCTAATATAACGTTGTAATATATGTTTCATCCGATATGTATCCGATATATTTGTCATCAGATTTGTGTTTTGGTGCGTGCGTGCGTGCGGGCGTGCGGGCGTGCGTGCGTGTGTGTCCTTTACACGAATGCCTTATGTTGCCTACGTATGCCTTAATATGCCTACGCTGGTGTGGTGCATTGCAGTCGGTAGTGTTGCCTAGGATTCGGTACACGGTTATGTGTCCGTCGAAAGCAGCCCTCGTGTAGATAGTCGTCAGACAGAGAATATGCAACTCGCGTCCATTAATGTAAATATAACTGTACAAAAATGCTGCATTTTTAAGACGTGTATTCTTACGTTGCCTTTTAATAACTCCAAAGCTATTCGTTCGGAGAGAGCATTTCTCGCACAGAAATGTCGCAAAATAGTGTGTATATATGTTAGATATGACGAAAACAAACTCAAAGCTGTGGCAGATACTCTCACATTATATATTTTCCTAACATGAATGTTCTCCATACGTAAAAGTTGTCCCCAAGAAAGAGTACAATACTGTAGTTAAATCTATACACTGTCTGCGAGACGTCGTAGTTAGATGGCTTTCACAAAAGCTAGGGTCACGTAATCTGATCGTGTCCCTAGACCTATGTCCGTCCTCTTCAGAAAACACTAAAACAGACCTCCCCTAAACAGACAGCCTCAGAACTAGCTACTCTGACACGATTAGCAATTCAAAATGGGTTCCATACCGGGTAGCACGAACGGCTGACCGGTGGGTTTGCAAAGCTATATTCGCACGTGTTCACGACCTGTCTGACATTGCGTCACATTGGTAAATTAAATTTCCATGAAGTGTCAACTTGCCACATCATTAGTAGCACTACATATCCTTCCGTCATAAATGTTTCCTTTGTTGCTCGCTACACCGTGGAGTTGCTTTCCGGGTTCATCCAGACAGATGTTCCGTGAACCGTTATCTTAGCACTGCAAAAAGTTAGCGGAAATGGCCCAAGGAGACAGTTGCGTCACTTCCGTAGTTATCATTGCGCATCATCACATGGACCGCGGCGCGTCATCACTTCTTAGGCCGTGCGCCATTAATACAGCATTCCCGAGTGGTCTTGTTCCCTTGGGAGACATTCACAAGAGAGCGGCTACGAATGGTTTCTTCCAAATCATGCCCTTACCAACGAGTCAAAACCTAGGTGATCAGAGCGCAACTGGCCCCTGCAACGGTGCAAGCGCGATTGTGCAGATTATTGATACACGACTGACAAGGCAAAATACGTCAAAAACTGGTTTGTTTACGGCACCAACAAAGTGGATCTGTGCAAGTCTCTTGCAAATATCATAACACTAACATTGGAACTAGGGTATTTCTGTTGCTGCGCCGACTCTTTGGAATTTGCTCCATCTTAGTGTTAGATCGGTTATAAAAAGTACACAATTTCGCCGTCATTTAGAAACTTACCGTTATAAACTTGTTTATCCACCATAGTTCCATAGTTGTGTTTATGCAGGAACCATAATTATCACTTGATGTATGCAGATGATCTATGTAGTTTTTCACGTAGTGTTTCTGGGTTGCGAAAACTAACATATTGTTGCCAACAAGTCGTATTGTATGGTTATTAACAACAAACTTCAGGACATGAAAAATATTCATCCTGTTACTCTGAATAATCGTCCATTACCACACAGTATTAAATGCAAATATCTGGGTCATATAATTAATAATAATTTTACTGGAAAAGATGCATACATGCTCAGGCCAACGTCTTAGCACGAGAATTTCGCCTTTGCAGCTCTACCATTAAAATTTCCCTATTTCACTCCTATTGTGGTATGATGTACACCTCAAGTCTTTGGTGTAAATAAAAAAAACAGAGTTTGAAAGTTATACTGTTGCATATAACAACAGTTTTTAGTACTTTACACAATTTGACATCACGCTGTAGTGCAAGTTTTATGTTTGCTACAAACTGTGTTAAATCTTTATATGAACGTATGCGTTCATCCATATATAGCTTATTATGTCGTCTTCAACAGTCTGAAAATCCACTTTGTGTGAATTATTTTTATATTGATATACATTTTAGAAGTTTAAATACTGGTCTATCCAATAGTATATTTAATGTTGAAGGCACATGTTATATATACTTTTTATTAACCGTCTATTTGTATTCCATGTGTATCTATATCTTTGTATTTTAGTTATTTTTATTTCTATTAACTTGTATTGTACGTATACATATGGACTTTTGTCTAAAATAAACATTATTATTATACAATGCCCATTGTTCATAATTAAAACATTCATAACTATCATACCAGACAGTAGTAATATCTACATAAGCGAGTAAATCATAACGTTGCCACTAATTGCATTATACCTTAAATTATTCACACTGTTAACAATGTACAATCCGAACTCGGGAATAAGATTTATACCCATTTTCTCAAAAGTTCAAATCAAATCAAATCAATTTATTTTGCAACAACAACATAGCAGTATACATACACAAAACAACCGTTTAAAAATAAAGTTGTGTTGCATGGTGGTCACATGGCATGTAATATGCCGTCTTCCTGTGACCCCATAAACATATATTTCGAATTATATTTACGCATACGTATACGATGATTATCACGAGTGTATGATATCTTTTGTATGACAACGGACAACGGACAACGGACTGGGGATACGATGGAGAGAGAAACGAATTATTGTAGGAAATTACTGTTAGAAAACAATTATAAGAACTTTTTGCGGATCCGAACGTTAATATATAAAGTAAACAAATATTTAATTGCACTCCGCACATCTGGGATTTAGGCAGTGCACGTGGCTAAGATAGTTGTCTAGATATTGATTGGATAATACAATTTTCATTTGTTGTCTGGATTTGACGTTTTGTATCTTATAATCGAGATTATTCCATAGTTTTATAAAATGGTGTTTAGGTAATTTAGATGAAAAATGTGTTCTGGGCTTCTCTCTATATAAGAGGTTACGTTGTCTAGTAATTATGTTGTTAGTGGCTAAATTCTTTTTTGGTATATAGTGTATATATATATATATATAAAGTTTGTCAATATACTGTAAAAAAAAGACTTCATAAGGAATTATGAAACTGAATGTTTTATCCCAAACTTTTATATTTGTACTAACTGCAAATAAGATAAACCTTCTAACTTAAACGGTTTGTAAACTTTGTATGTTGTTTTGTTATGAGTATACAGAATTAATCACCATTACATTATTTTGTGACATAAAACAATTTCATTTTATTTTATTTTCATTTTTTTAAATAATTAATATTAGTAGGGCTATTAGACAGTTCATTAGTATTAATTAGTATTATTGGCTAACTGTAAATTGGAAACCAAGCTCAGAGGCGCATCAAAACAAAAGGATTGGTCAATCTCAAAATCCATAAGTAGTATTCTAGTTGTAAACAGATGGGTGAAGGCGCTAGGGAGCTACGATGGATAAGCAAGGTTATAAAGATAAGTTTTTAAATGACGACAGAATTTTGTAATATTTTCAACTGATCTAACACTAAGAGGGAGCATATTCCAAACAGTTGGTGCAGCAACAGAAAAAACCCTAGTTCCAATGTTAGTGTTGACTCTAGGAACAAAAAGTAGGTCAGAACTAGATGGTCGAAGCTGGATAGGTTTTCTTACAGGAGTAAGCAATTAATGCAAATAAGATGGTTGCTTACTGGACAGTGCCTGGTATATAATGGTACAGATCTTAAATATGATACGATATCGTACAGGAAGCCAATGCAAAGACCTCAAAAGTGGTACAGAGTGAAGAAAAAACGAGGAGATCTATTGAATAAATGTCAGTTTTATTTTAATATTAGTGAAATTTATATATTATTATCATAGTATATTATTTTGCTTGTTTGGTTTTAGTTAGTGTTAATATTTAGTTAATGTTAGTGACTGAGTGAGTGGGCTAATTAGTTAGTTAGTTAGTGTTAAACACTGTAAATTAATGCTGATAACTATAAAATCATATTTAATACAATAATTATTGTTATATTATAACTTTTTTTAGATGCATCAAAGGCGTTTGATCGTGTCAACCGATATAAACTTTTAACGAAACGAGAACAATGAAATGTACCGAAATATATCTTAAGAGTGCTCAGCAATGGATAAATCCATGGTCATGTACTTTGAATCTAGAAAGTCAAGTCTTTCTAAAGAAATTACATTAGGAGGAAAGAAGTTAAACTTTGCCAGCTCTTGTAAATATCTTGGACATGTCATTTCTAATTACTTGTCAGATCAGTCTGACATGCAAGCCAAAGTGAGACTTTTGTATGCCAAGAGTAATATGTTACGTCAACAAATCAAGTTTTGTTCAACTGCTGTAAAAAATAAGCTATTTACAGCGTATTTTGGGAATATCTGTATGTGTGCGTTATGGGTGAACTTTAGAAAAGTTAATTTTCAGCAATTCGTTGTTGCATATGATAACTCTTTCAGGATATTGAACAATTTGCCCATGAGATGTAGCTCTAGCCACATGTTTGCTACAGATAGTATCAGCACGGGTAAATGTGTGATCAGAAAGGCTACTTTTAGCCTAATGAATAGGATAGACATGTCTTGAATCCCATTACTTATAGCATCAAAACTAGCGACATGTATTGGACTTCGAAACTGCGGCACCAGTGGGTCCGGGATTTATGTAATTTTTAAACATGTTGTTCTTATCGATGTATTTTTATATTCATTTATATACTTTTATTGATGTATTTTTATATATGGACATGATGATTGTCTGAACTAACTACATTATTATATATATATATATATATGCAAAAAGTGCCAGCGTAAGTACCTTTCCAAAACCATGAAATGACGGCGTGGTAGTAATCGAAAAATGCATCACTTAATACATAGTTGTCTTCTGAGGCAACTTCGTTTCAACTGCCTGGACTCGTATGTCGTTTCTGTTGTGGCTGTCTCGGTGGAAGAGCTAATGACGGTAATTGATCACACACCACCGGGGGGGGGGGGGACTAATACTATTGGGATGTGCAGTGGACACCCTACGTCTGTTGTGTTGAAAGTACAGTAGTTTCAATTAACCATTTAGTAGCAGCGACCAAACCAAAATAGACGTCGGACGTTCAAACAAAAGAGTGAAGCGAGACGGTCACACTCCGTTGACCATACGTGTTGATTAGAACAGTGACGTGAACTCTTGCAGAACCCCCATTTGTTCCACTGTCCCGTGACACAGTTCACAAGTCTAGGTGTTTACATCGAGTAGACCTGCTTGGGGCGAGTGTAAGGGTATCGAGAATGACAGGATGGCGTTCGGCGGGGTCTCAGCGAGTCTTTCTCGTTGTATCTTCACGACAATATTCATTTGCTGCTATTTGAAGTCAGGAACTCTCGCAGGTTAGTGTTGAAGCCTTGATAAGAATTGGAGGCGAGCCATAACGGTAAAAAGCTAGAAACAAAGGTGAAAGTCACGAAAGCCGGGATGGGGTTGGCATCGATAGTGTTCTTCGATTTGTGTTTTCCTTCTCCATACATATCCCATTATATTAATGTTGCAGCAATCATTCATATCTAAACATTATATAAAATTTTGCCACTTGGAAGTTACTGTAGACATATGACAACTAAATACAGACGTCTTTACAATCTATCTTGTTTCAGGGTAATTCAATATTTCCCATGCATGTTGCCCGATTGTGTTTTTCAGATTATGAGAACTACGAATATCTCCTGGCAAAAAAATTATTCGTCAACTACAGCCGCGATGCAAGACCTGTCTTGCAACCACAAGACACCGTCAACATCACTGCGCATTTTGGTCTGCACAGGATTGCAAAACTGGTAGGCCACTATTATTAAAAACGTACATCAAGTTGGAAGAATACTTGATGCCACTGTTTGGCTACGTCACAATCATACTTTATGCCACTGTTTGGCTACGTCACAATCATCCGTGATTCCACTGTTTGGCTACGTCACAATCATACTTATGAGCTTCACCTCCGTCAAGCTTTGTCTTACCAACAAAGTGTATGTTGTGGAATGTTGGGATCACATGATCAGGGAGGAGCTCTGAGCCACCCCTGTAACTTTGTTAATACATAGACATATACAATTTCGAGTTCTCTCTAGAAACAGGTTACACTACTTATAACTTCACACCCATTTGACTAATTACGGACGACATAAGGCGCGCAAAAGCACGGTTATATGCATTTTAACCGGTGCAATATGTTTGAGTAAATGTTTGGTGTTTTGTTGTTTTCTTTAAACAACTGTCATAAGTAATGCAATGTTTTAGTAATGGCACATTGACAATAAGCATACACGTTCCGTCAATAGTTGAAACAGTTCTTGGCAAATGTTTGTCTAATTTTCGATCAAACTCATTTTACATATACATTTGTAATCATGCGGTTGTGGTCATTTGAGCCTTTTTACATGTTTCCACTAGTTTGCATATATTTTGAAATTAACATATCCCAGCCTAAAAAATCATGATCCTGTTAGAGGACATACATATTTACACGATAGTGGAATTGTAATGTTAAAAACTGTATTATTTTTGGTTTATTCCTGAAAAGTGAAAAGTAGTTCATGGGATCCAACGTTTCCCTGTGTGAATTACATTACAATGGCCGCACGACATCTGCCAGATGAATAATACAGTTCTTGCTTATACAACTTATCCCTATGCTTATAGTGTAAAGACAATTTGAATCAGTGATTTATTTGCTCATTTCACAGTCAGTTTACCTTTTTCCGCGACGTTTTAGCTGCTTTCAGCAGTCTCCCTCAGACAACTACCGTCTGAGCTGCAGACCTACCGTTTTTGTGCAATATTAGACTACTTGGCACCTGAGAGTAGTCTTAGGTTATAGTTTATCCTATGTGTACTTGAAGTTTCTTATTTCAGAGTGAAAAGGAGCAATTATTTGAGACATTTGGCTTTCTGATTTTGGTAAATATGTTTAGTGTTCATTGCAGTTTCTAGGTCTACGCACAACCCTCATGGGTGTGCGCTGCCGGTTCAGGTTCGTAGTTCGGTGTATGCGCGCGTGTGTGTGTGCGTGCGTGTGCGCGTGTGCGCGTGTGCGCGTGTGCGTGTGTCTGCGTACGTGATTGTACTAATAAGTGTGCGTGTGTCTTAAAATAAAAAATATATTGGTGTATATGTGCGTGTGTGTGAGTTTGCATGTGTGTTTGAATTATAAGCTGCTAATGTAATGTAATGTTTCATGCAAGATATTTGGCATAAATCACTCAATATAGCGATAATTGGGTTTATGGGTTATGATTGAGATTATTACAATTCTCTTAAAAAAACTTCTTTCTTACGAATATTTCACTCCTACAACTTACATGACCCAGTTTACTGGACACTGTCACACGCCAATAGTAGCCAATCTGAATATTCGGGAAAAAAACAAGTTTCTTGTTGAGGTAATTGCAGCCATGTATAATCATATGTTCAAGTGTTGGTGATAAACGATTTTATTTAAAAGAGTAACGTTAAAGTTACTGTGTGTTAACTCTTTGTCAGACATGGAAAGATCCGTTTCTGCAATGGCAGCCCTCCGATTACAGCGGCCTTGAGCGGATAACAGTCAGCAGTAACTCAATATGGATGCCGGAAATCATCCTTTTGAACTCGTACGTACGGTTGCCATTTACTTACAATACTAGATGGTCAGACCAGCAGTTGCTGTCACTGGTGTATATCGTTGGGACGGGGCGTAGGGGTGAAATGGTCCCCTTGTGAGACAGTATTATTTAAAATAGTAATTGACACTATGGGTAAATTTTATAGGTCTGCCATACATTTTGAGCATAGTTCTAGATGCGCCACTGGTTACAATTACATTCGGCATTCGTTTTAAAATTACAATGGTCGCATATCTACTTTACTTAATTAAAAGATGGCCAAGTAATATAATTTGGGAAAGCTAATTTTCTCCCCGTCAAAAGTAGGTACGACATGGAGGTGTTACCTGATACGATACGAGTGGAGCTAAGGTCAAACAACGTCACCGTGAAATGATGAATATTTTTTTTGGGCAAAAGTAATAAAGTTACAATGACTCTGTAACTACGCAATTTAAAAGTACGAGTCATATATTGTGTTAAAGAACCACTTCTACCCGTCATATTGCGATATGACATCGATCTGTAAGTTGTTGAGTAGGTGTGGAGCGACAATCAAACAGAGTCACTGTTAAGTGATAAATGTTCGAAATTATGTCATCCCGCAAACATCATACAATATAAATGGTTGCGTATATCTACTTTTCTTACATATTCATGGCAATGTCGTATACCGTTGGAAGGTCTATTGTCTCCCCTTAGATATGGAATACGACGGGGAGCTAATAAATGGTGCAGTCGGTGTGGAGTGAAGGTTAAACAAGGTCACCATGAAACGACGAATGTTTAAAACTACGTTACTCCACAAAAGTTATACACTTACAATGGTTGCGTAGCTACGTTACCTACATACATTAGGCCAGGTTACATACCTTATGAAAGAGTATTGTATCCCCGTCAAAATTACTTATGTCGTATGTAAAGTGGTTCTCTAACTGTGGAGTGCAAGTTAAACAAGCTCACCGTCAAAAGATGAATTTTTGAAATTATGCCTTTCAGCAGATAGTAGGTATTCAACATGTTATGTTATACTTTTAACTGCGTGTTTTGTTAATGGCAGGAATTTATGCTAGATCCATCACACAATGGATAAGAAAATAGGTGTATGTGGATGCCACCCTAGATTTTGAAAGTTATTTGAATGTCACAAACTCAAACTTGTGTTAAATATTTGTATTAATAAATTGACATATTCTTGTGCGCACCATTGCATAAAACCAAATGTATTATGATTTGCACATGCATTGTTTGTGTTATCAGGTGTTGAACTTTGAATTTACTCATAAATATATGATATATTCTAACATAAAAACGTGATCTTCTCAAATGTGTTTATCGCGTACACCAACGTTGTTTACACACCTAATTACTCGTTGAAAGCCTGTTTGCATATATTCCTGTAGCAATAATATGCATATCATTTATTACTACACGTGAATTTGGTCATTAACATGACGTGAAAGTCAAAGAACTTGCCCAAAATGCAGTAGTTGTTGTAGGATGTTGAAGAAGAGAGGTGGCATTCGCAGATTAGAACTCTACTCGCAACACAGTCGACAAATTGTCAGATGTTTTGAGGAACGAGACAATTAAATATCTCAAGGAAGAATCCAAATTTCAGGATCTTGTTGACATACGAAGTACAGCCGTACAATACACTGGGCAGCTGTACCTTTGGTGTTGAGTTCATGTCACCTCCAAATGTGGCTATAAACAACGGGACTGGGGATAGCTAAAGCTTCATGGTATTCACCATTTCCACTATTCATCCAGTAGTGACACCGTTGACCTATTGCTTTAACAGCTTTCTGTCAACTTTGGTAGTGTTTTGTACATTGTGTAGTTGCAAAGGTTTATGAACGTTGTTTCGTCGGTGCGTCATGAAACCATGTAGTTTCGTCAACCAGTCGTTGCTTCACGGTGATGATAACTTAATATGTTTCTTGGTCTTCAGCTGTTAGATCAGTTGAGTATTGACCATGTCACTTGGAGCAGTTTATTTCGTTACCATATGTACGAAAGGCATGTCGTTACTCTGTCAGTCAATCCAGTTTCTGCTGTAGGCTGCTGTATGGAGCCAGCGACGATATGGCTGACATACACACGCTTGACAGAAAAGCAACTCCATCGACATGGAGCAAAAAAAGAAAAGTGGTTATAAAGCCACAACTCTTGCGTCCGTGACCATCGCTCCCACCTGTAAATCAATGTTTCCATATTCACCGCCAGTTCCTCTGAACACACCGAGAACTTTGTGACAAGCTCTCTTGGGTCATCAGCGTCACGCTTCCATGCTTCATCCGTGGCGGATACCGTCAGAGCAGTTGAACGTGGTCTTTTCCTAGTCGTCTTCCATATTGAAGACGGGGGATTTTGAGTACTGTGGCATTCGTAAACGTTCTGACCATGTGACGCAAAACGTATCCCCGGCTTGATCGTCCCTTGTAAGGACGATGATGCCATTATGCATCTTGTATAATCTGTGCATCAATTCAGTTGGGTGATCAGCTGGAATTTGGTTGAAGGGCCTTTTGGCTTTCTTCAAAACAAAGTTTCCTTTAAAGGGGCCCTGCATAGATTGCGCCATTCCACGGTAGAAGTATTTTGTTGGCCGACGTTAGGCGTCTGCGGCTATTTATAGAACAGTCTGGTGCAGGCGATGTGTTTGCTGTCGTTAGTTCTCGGGAACACAAGACATGCGTGCGCTGTATCTAGTGATTGTTGTGCTGTTGATAAGGCTTTACTTATTTAGTGTTGTTAGTTTGCAACAGTATATGTCATAAATGGCTGACATACACAATGGCTAACAAAATACTTCTGCCGTGGAATAGCGAAATCTATACACGGCCCCTTTAATGAATACTGCATGAACCTCTAGTACTGTCGTCTCGGGGTGTTTCACATCTGCCAGAGAGACTCCATCGGGAGGGCATAGCTTGCATGATCATAGATAGTTAGCCAATGTATAATTGCAGCAAAAGGTCTAATCGGCGATTGCCGCCTCTCTTCTTCAACATCCTAACTACTTTTTGGGCAAGTTCTTTGACTTTCACGTCATGTTAATGACCAAATGCATGTGTAGTAATATACACTATGTACATTATATCAACACGAATATATATACAAACAGGCTTACAAAGAATAATTGGATGTGTAGACAACTTT
>OZ023208.1:54155912-54157235 GCA_963995525.1 Escarpia spicata
GGCTACCTTACCACTGTAATATGGTATCCTAGATATGTTTTATTTTCCACAAGTCGGTATTTTGTTATTGATCGACTTAGCTTAAACACACAATAATATTGCAATATAAATACACCTATCCCAGTACTATAGTAATACTATAGTAAAACGTTGTCACCCGTATTTCTTATATGTAATATAATACCGGTTAAAATGACGACAATAAAGCGGACGAGAAATCATATTTAACGGCATGTCGACGGTAACCCTTTCACACGTATTTGTCTTGTTCACTATACACTTACACCTTCAGTGCCGACTGTTATCGTAACGTTCTTCTAATTACCTGTTCTTCGGTGGCAGCCTTCTATGTCAATACCTGCATGTCGTTGACGGCGTGCTCCATCATCATCACAATCATCGTCTTGAACCTCCACTTCCGGTCAGCCGATGTCGCCCTGCCCCCTGTCGTCCGTGCCTTCATCATAGGTAAATACTGCAGTAGTAAATATTGCATCTATTGAAACCTTACGACTCACGAAGTAACGAGTAGATTTCGTAATGCCTAAACATGTATTTGTAAATCGTGTTACTACATGTCTACTCATTGTCACTTGCACGGAATCTCCGTTATTTCGACATAGCTGATGAAACTCCGACCGGATACCCTATAAACAGTTTTACCTCAAAGTTACTCCTCCCTTTAAATGCTTCACATTATGGTTTGTATAATTAATATGTACCGTTAACGGTTTGTCTGATTTGTTTGAATAAAAGCTTTGATTGATAAACGCTATGATTGAGATCGAAATCTCCGTCATTTTATGTTCAACGAACAAAACAATTTGCAGATTTAAAAAAGATCCATATATTATTTGCATATTCCATTTACGTATATCACATTATTATCTCAAATCGTTCCATGACTTAATTATACGGGTACCAGGATGAGACTGTTATTTTGTTCACATTTTCCTAAGTTAAAATCCAGGAACTGTGCAAGGAACAATTGACTGTAACAGTTGTATTTCGATGATAGTTTTTTAAAAAAGGCTGGCAGTGAAGATCATCATAACTCATATGCACAGTTTTCGATTAACCTGAGTGATTTTGAAATGTTCTTCCTACACGCGTGTATGGCTAATTGCGACACACTGAAAACTATTCATAAAAAACAAGAATGACTACCAGTTAAAATGTCAGTATTTCATACCTGGGGAACCGTTTCACATTCCAGTTCCATAATAAACTATTATAATTACAGGCTGCTAAGTTAAGCACACAAGTAAAAATAATAAGATGTATCAGAAGAAGATAGATATATCTAAGTTGTTTGAATGCAGG
>OZ023208.1:54157435-54185271 GCA_963995525.1 Escarpia spicata
CTGTCTCACTACTAGAGGTGTTCGCCTTGTAACCTTGCATATGTGTTCCAGTGTTCTTAGATGCCCGCTTTCACGCGATGTTTGGTAGTCTGGCAGCAGCTGCAGAAGGAACGGACATACGCACGTTGGAAAACGCCATTGATAAGTTCAAGCACAAAAAAGTACCGAACAGCAAAGAACCACTGTTAAAAGCTGGCAAACGCCTCACCTTCCTCGAGGTGTCTGAAGGTAATAAGCTTTGTTTCAAGAAAACCGCGAATAACATATATATCATTAATTTTGTAGATATCAACGAAACTGTAATTTATGCGTACCAATTTAATTAAATTAAATGCACTTCTTATTTCTTAGCATACTCAAACGTTATCTATTCTTTGGATTTGTTAAGAAGAAATGTATTAAATCAAATGAGCTGTGCAGAAGAAAGTAATCTTATTTTTACCACAGATTGGTCAACACATGTTCAGAACATGTGCCAGACGGTTTTCTATGGAAAGTTCAATTCGCCATGTCTCGTAATGTTTCACATCTGTCCAACGCTTCGTTTGTTGGCGGCAGGACAGTGGGGTATGGAAACATAAATGCTATGAGCGGAGCCTAACTCGACAGTTTTGAATTCCGTCGACGCCATTTCAGACATTGGACAATTTTGTTCATTCCACCATGCTTCAGTTGTTACAGCTTTATAAATGAGTACCTGGCTATATAGACAGTTGTCGATCTATGTAACGGACATTCATCTCACACAGTAATTGCAGCATGTCTGACTGATTCACAGCTAAGCCAAGATGAACATGTCTGCTAGGAGGTGATGTGCAAAGTGCTTTGGGCAGTCATAAGGACAGGACACTGCGCTTTTAAGAATCTTACATTAATATATACCCTGCCTCTAGTCTTAGTCCTTTAACGTTGCTTGCAGAATTGACACAAGGGATTACTTTACGCAACAGACGGAAGCTGCAGGCCGGCGTGAAGCGGGCAGAGCTGGAGAAGCTGGCGAGCGAACTCGGCCAACTGTTCGAGGAAGCCCGAGACGCACTCATCAAGCTGACGTGTATCGACAAGATGCTGAATGAAGTTGTCGAGATTAACAAGGTCGGGACAACTCCATTTGTCAATAATAGACACCATTAGCCAACCCAGTTAAGCGCAACGCGACCGCAGTTTCGAACCTGATCAAAAAAGGTATTGGGTGTTATGTCACAGATTTTGCGGTGCAATCAAAGGTCAACCGCAGGTCTGCGGTTCGACGCGGCGATCGTACGCAAGAAATGGAAAGTCTGCGTATGTAGAAACTTTCGTACGTAATTAGGTATACTAATTGAAAAATAACTATGCAGTGTGACAGCGCGTCCTCTTAGAAATACACAAATGTATACAACAAATTTAGTTTGAAATACCAGTCAGAAGCACATTTGACGAGTTGTTAAAAGACCTACGAGTAGCCAGTTGACAATTACAGTGATGCATCCAAACGCTGTGCCGACTTTCATTTTTAGTCGAACGTAGAACCGATCAATTTCAGTGCTGCGTTACTGGCCACTTAATTGCCACCATTGCAAGCTGAGTTTATTTTGAGCTTTCAGTGACTTTTTAACTTCACTTCGCATTTTTTAATAGGAACACCAAATATATTAGTAAACTAAGTTCATTAAGAACATTGTAAGCATTCATATTGTGAGATTAGTTGCTATGGAAACCGGGAAATTCAAGCGTAATACACTTAGGTGTTTTGTCATGTTTTTCATAGAAACCTATAGTAGGAGCACCACATACATTATGAAACCAAGACCACCAAGGAATATCATGGACATGTCCAGTTGTGACAACAGTTGGCACAGAAACCAGTATATGCAAGACCAACGGTTTTGCCTTGATGAAATTTGAATTTACATGAATGACCTAGAACTGTGCCACAATGGTGACAATTCCGTGTTGACTGGTTGTACTAATATTTTATAATACATAATATTAAGTACACAAAATAACTATACACATTACTGAACAATATTGTGAATCCCGGACACGCCACGGTTGCAATAATTATGTCATAATATAAAAGACACCAAACGGCCCAAAGGCAAAGCGCGAGCACATATTCAAAATTAATGCAGCAACGCGCGACATACCTAGTACCTATATCGTAAACTAGAAAGAAACACCTACATTGGAATGAGATTTAACGTAAGATAGGGAAACCATTTACGCTCACCACGTTGTCGGTTTATACAACAACAATTTATTCCAAAGAAAGGCACTATCGTAACATCGAAACAGATGCGTATTAATGGCCGCCGATAGCGTGTCGGACAATCTCAAACTCAAAAAATCATTAAACGTTTGCACACAAACTCCCTATAAATTTCACATAATCGTGAAGCCGGCATTTCTGTGATTCCTATGATAGTCGTTAGGCGTCGCTTCTGTTAACGTTCATTTCAGTAGTTAAGGAATAATCCGCTTTATCGCTATTCCCGCTAAAGCGGATTGTCGTATGCAAGCATCACAATACGGTAACCAGTTGTAGAGGGATCTCGCACTGAAATAGTTAATGAGATGTTAGCTAATGGTGTTTTCCTAGACGTCGAAGGGAGATGGGAGTCGACTTCAAATCTGACGTCACGAGTAGTTAAAACGTTATATAGGGACAGCAACTGCGGTGTCACACTTCCCATTTTCCCATGAAACTTGCCATGTTTGCCATTTGCTGACGTTTGCTGACTTATTTTTGCTGACCTAAGCATTTTATAGCATTATGTAAGTTTCTACGAATTACCACCATACTTGCGAACGCCTAGTAGGATTGGTGGGTACTTACCTATGCACTTTTTATAGTGACTGTATATTTAACCAAATTTAACAAGATTGCCACCCAGAAAATTAACTGTAGATGGCAGGTGGACAAGGAAGCCTTTTGGCTTATATAGAGTCCAATACTTTTTATTTACGTGTATCCCGCCCTTTTAAGGTATGTGTCGATTATATTTTTTAACATATCCACGCTACTTTCACCAACACAATCAGGAGATAATATGTTCCAATCATTTACAGTTCTTTGTGAGAATGAGAACTTTCTTATAGCTAATCTACACTGCTTCTTTGCTAATGTAACTTCATGTCCTCTGGTCCTATCTTTCTTAACTGAGAAAAAATATATCAATCAATATTTTTATAACCATTCAATATTTTAAACACTTCTATCTGATCTCCTCTCAATCTCCTAGTCTTTAGTGTTGTTAAACCACATTTTTAGGCGTATTTCGTAACTAAGATCCCTCAGTTTTAGTATCATTTTAGTTGCTTTCCTCTGCACTCTTTCTAGCATATCTATGTCCATCCTGCGATACGGCCTCCATGCTTGAATACAATATTCTAAATGAGGCCTAACTATTTTTTTTTCGCAACGGTAGTATTAGCCCTTTTTCCTTATACGTTATGTTTCGCCTAATTAATCCAAGGATTTGATTTCCCTTTGAAGCGGTAATATCGCACTGCTATAAAACCTTCATATCAGCACTAATGGTTAATCCTAAGTCCTTTTCTTTTACAGTAGTACTTAGTACAGAACCTCCCATTGTATATTGTACATCTTCGTTCCCATATCCTGTGTGGAGGCATTTACATTTCCCAAAATTGAACAACATTTGCCATTTTTAAGACCATTTTATTAATCTGTCAAGATCATCTGGTAAATACTGTCATTCTTCATCACGTTTAATCCTTCTAAAAAATGTTGTATCATTCGTAAATTTCAACATCTTGCTTGTTATATCATCGTCCAAATCCATGATATATATTAAAAATAATATAGGTCCCATACCGATCCCTGTGGTACCCCACTCCAAACTGATTTCCAGTTTGAAGCCTCCCCATCAACTACTACCCGTTGTCTTCTGTCAATTAGCCATTTTTCTATCCAGTTACATGTAAATAAACCATTTCCTATGCCATGGACGTTTAGTTTCAGCAGTAATATTTGACGTGGCGCTTTGTCGAAAGCTTTCTGAAAATCTAAGTAGATTATATCTACTGGTGATCCCTCATCTACCCACTTAGTGATATCTTCCAAAAAACATAACACATTTGTTAAGCATGACCTCGCTTTAAAAAAATAATGTTGAGATGGGTTTATCAAGTTATGTTTAACAAGAAAATCCACCATGTGATCTTTAATTAGTCTTTCAAATAATTTGCAAATCACTGACGTTAAACTCACTGGTTTATAGTTCTCTGACTTGTTTCTTAAACCTTTCTTAAATAACGGTATAATGTTTGCTTCTTTCCATTCTAAAGGAACTACTCCCTCTTCTAATGACAAGTTGAAAACTGTTGCAAGTGGTATGCTAATTTGTTATTCAATTTCCAATAGTAGTTTGGGCGGAATCCCATCCACTCCAAGTGATTTATTATCCTTCATAGCCCTAATTTAGCTATCATTTCCGGGGTTACAATTAACTGTCCTAAATAGTATGATTCTGCCCCTTTGAACTTAGCCTATGGTACTGGCAGTGAACTAATATCTTCCCTTGTAAACACTGAACTAAAATACTCATTCAGGTCTTCTGCCATTAAGAATCCCTCTGATATTATATGTCCAGCACTATCTTCTTGAGGACGTACCTTATCCTGAACTTTCTGTTTGCTCCAAATATACATGTATGCATAACAACTCTTGCTGTCTTGTTTTATACTACAAGCTAATTTTTGTTCGTAGTTTCTCTTCGAATTGATAATTTCAGGTGTAGCTTGGCTTAGTGCTTCTTTATAAATGTTGTAGTCTTCGTTATTTCCAGTACGTCAATATGACTTCGACATCGTTTATTTGTACTTAATTTTTCTAATGGCTTCCTTCGATAAATGTTTCTTTCTGGACCGTTTCCCTTGTTTTTTTTAAGGGAACAAATTTATCGACGATGCACTCTATTTCACTCGTTAGGATATTCCAGCATTCTGTTGCTGATTTACTCTTCAGTGTGTTGTTCCAGTCTATCTTTGCTAAATATTTCCCAATTACCTTATATCTTCCTTTGTGAAAATTTCTCCTGAACTGCTTTTTATTATTTCATTCTGATTTTACTTTGATGGTAAAATGTATCTGGTTGTAAATAATTAACTTTATTTATACACTAGTCTCCAGATTACACTCTGTTCAATGGTGTGTACAGAGCCGCTAAAATAAAACAATATACATACATAAGACTTAGTGGTATAAACATAAATTTAGTCTGATACTTATTTGAAAATAGCGTCATTAAAATAAACATTATGGCTATAAATGATATATATATATATATAAAAGAAAGAAAACACTACATATTTATTAAAAGTGAGACTAAGAGAGCAAAAAGTTGTAAACCAAATTAAAACTAAATTAAACTAGATTGTGCAATGATTAGGAAGTTAGATACCCTTAAAACAACATATTACACATTAAAAGCGAGTTTAAAATAGTGTGTTTTGAGGCGTGCTTTGAAAACGTCCATTGATGCGATCAGCCGCGTTCCACAGAAATGGTCCGGCTCGAGAAAAAGGTCGCCGGCCATATCGCACCAGATTATATTGCGGCACAGTCAGAAGCGCGCGGTCCTCAGATCGAAGTGACCGGCGTGGCACGTAGCGGGTAATTAGTGATGCAAGATAAGCGGGTTTCTGCCTGTGTATGACTTTAAACACCAGGATCAATATCTTGTACTCTATGTGCCATTTCACCGGTAACCAGTGAAGAAATTTAAGTCCTCCGGTGACGCTCTGTTGCCGGTAGCTCCGCTTTATCTGTAGGACAACTCTGACCGCGGCGCGGTGGACCATCTCTAAGCGATGCATCTGGCGGTCAGTGGTACCATAGAGCACCGCATTGCCGTAATCTAGTCGTGACGTCACGAGCGAGTGTATTAGAGTCTTACACGCCATAGTCGTCAAGCTTGCGCGTATTTTGGCGATGTGAAACAGGTGAAAGTATGCGCCACGACAAGCATTTGACACTTGGGCCGACATGTCTAGGTGGCTGTCAAGGTGCATGCCAATATTGCGAACAACCATCTTTAATGGGATTGTCGCGCCGCAAACACTAATGGCAGAGTTGACAGTTGGCGACCGTACACTTGACGACAGACCTACTTCCCAGTGGCTCACATAATTTGACATTGTCAACTAATTCATTATGTGAGGAAAAAACTATGCCTAACATATTCTCACCCCTAGTTGGCTCTAGCACATGTCGAGAAAGGAAACTGTCTTGTACTAACACTAAGATATTGTGGTCCTTACTCCCTATACTCTCTAGATATTTCCATTGTACGGCCATGGTTAAAATCTCCCATAATAATACAGTCCCGTTTGCTAATTTCCCTTATAGCATGTTGTACTTTTTCATTCTCTTCTACATTTATGTGTGGACTTCAATAAACTAATCCCACCGTTAACGTTGAGTTTCCTGTAACTATGTTACACCAAACAGTTTCTTCGCAATCTGCTTCTCTTTCTAATTTTATTTCATAAGCCTGGATAGATTCTTTAACATATAAAATAACTCCACCTTCCCTTCTTCCTTTTCTATCTTTCTTGAACATTACATAGCCTGTTAGTTCCAATTCGGCATCTAATATATCAGTGGTGGCCCATGATTCGGTTATACATATTATGTGAGGGACAATATCTTCTACCATAATGTTTAGTTCACTTCTTTTGTTCACTATGCTCCTTGCATTTAAACAAACGCATTTATATCCTGATTCTGAACAGTTTTCCAGGCATACTTTGCTGATTTATTTCTGCTGTTTTTATCTATGCCTCCAGTTTCAGGCTTCTCTGTGAATTCCCCCTGCGAATCTAGTTTAAATAGATGCAGCCTGTCCCACATATTGCAGCAAGTTCTCTGAGAAAACTACTGCCCCCTTTCCACTGTACATATCTTCCCTCCCAATAAAGTATCCCCATAAATCTACAAATCCCACCCCCTCTTCTTTACACATCTGCTCAACTAGTGCGTTGCTCGCCATCCTCTTGCAGTTTCTATATGTTGGCCCCTACCTCCCATTACTGGCAAAATTCCTGAGAGAATAATCTCATCGACTCTTGTCACCTTTAACTTCCTCACTATCTGTCTGTACTTCTGTACTATCCCAGTTGTTTCCTCCCTGTCAGCATTATTTGTCCCTACGTGTACTAGTATAGACCATCCATTGCCATGCCACATTACCTTTTCTACCCTTTTAGTCACATGTTCTATCCTATCCCCCCGGCAAACAAACAACGACGTCCTCCCCTTCGCTTAGCTTCTTATCCGTCTTTCTCAGAATAGAGTCGCCCATAAACACCCTCTCTTTTCTCAATGCCCCCCCAATCACTGCCTCAGAGTAGCTCCTTCTCCGGATTGCATTTGTCTGGTTGTAGTCTTTTCCCCTGTC
Organism: Escarpia spicata; assembly: GCA_963995525.1. NCBI lineage: Eukaryota > Metazoa > Annelida > Polychaeta > Sabellida > Siboglinidae > Escarpia > Escarpia spicata. The sequence continues at coordinate 54,164,842 of OZ023208.1, forward strand.
TTCTGCTCTCCTGTCACAATCCCGTCCGTTCCACTATTTCGTGACGCTGTTTCTCTTGTCACCTTTCCTCCTATCATCGTACCTCCCAACTTCTCTTCTGCCACATTTGCTCTCACTTCCTTTCTACCCGTCATCTTTCCTCCCGTTGCATTTCCATCTCTCCTCTCCCGTCTCTTTTCCCCTACCTCTTTCTCTACGGTCACTTTCTCCCCTGTCATCTTCACGCTTGTCACATGTCCTGCTGTCGATCTTCCAATTTCTTCCCCTCCGATCACCTTCCCTCTCTTCAGTCTCCTTTCCTCGGTCTTCAAGCCACTACTCTGTTCCTTCAGTCTCACAGTATTCCCAAATCTCTCCCTTTCTTCTCTCCCCACTCCACCTGTCTCCTTGCTGATTCTCATCCCCATCCCCTTCGCAATATCTACCAACCTAGCTACCTCCTTCTCCAGACATTCCACCTTCCAACACCCCATGCACTGAAAGGTGAATCCCACTTCCTTGGTCTCTGCCCATGACTTCTCACAGCCGGATAAGGCAAAGTCCACCCAACTATAGAAGCGTTGCACGCCAAGTGTCTCTTTGCCTTGACTTGCTGCTTGCAAGGCGCCATATCAGAATTTACTTAACAATAATAATCTAATTAGCTATTTAAAATAGCTTAGTCAACTGTGTTTACACTATTCACTGTCTATGTAGTCTTTAAGAAGACTCTTTACTGTGCACAAATATTACACTTTACGTAAGATTGCCTTGTTTATTTCGGTTACAGTTGTTGGTTATAGTCACAGCTGACTATCTATCCTATCAGAAATCCTAACGTTATCTGCAGTGACCTAATTTAAATAGAACCAAATGACTTTACGCTAGACTGCCTTATTTATTTAGGTTATACCTCGCCCTAGCGACTACGTGGGACACTAGCTTCATAAATTTAGTTTGCCCGGTTATCGCAAATACTTAATTTTAACAACAAAGCTACCTAATCGAAATGTCTAGCAGGTACTGGCTTACACATGTATTATCTCATGTAAGTAGTTTTATGTTTGCTACTTTATCACCTATATATTCTACCACATAATGAGGTTTGTTGAATCTTGTTTACAAACTTATCGTAGGCTAACTTACCCTATTATCACTCACTAGACTAAAGTGTTCTAAATACTTTATCAAACTAACCTTAAGCACAACTGCTACTCTATATATGTTTACTGTTACTTTATGAATGATATTAAGGCAAGAATAATACTTACCAATCAGTAAATCCACTTGTTTATAAACTTTTGTGCACCACAAATTTTTACGATCTATCTCTTGCCAAATATCGTTGAATTTGAATATAGCGACGTTCTCTTCGTCATCGGTTAAACGTTGTGAGATAAATGATTGAGAAACGTCTGTACTAGTTGGCGGGACAGTGGGATAGAGACTGGGATATTGTGGGAGATGTCTATACGGTTTGGTGGGTCGGCGTCTTCCCTGTCGAATGTTTACCAAGTACGGTCGGGTTTTTAAGCAAATATATATATATATATATATATATATATATGTATATACAGAATAGAAAAGCGATCTTTAATGAAGTCGCCGAATGCGGAGAACATATCAAAGAGGCAGGGTTTGCGTGCATGGCGAAACGGAGAAGTACAGCCATAAGAAGACGAGAAGAGCATCCGAGTTGGACGTTATCCGTGTCGACTGTATGCTGAACTTATTGATGACAAAGTTTACGACCTCGAAAGAGTCGACAGATGGCTTCCTGGGTACTGGACCCGATGAACTGGTGGAGTGCGTGTCGTCGAAAGAAGGTTTTATGTGGGTTGGCTACGGTGGTAAAAAGGTCGAAACACGCTCAAAAAGTTATTGATGGAGGTGCGTGATAAATGCAGAAGATAAAACTGGTTACGTACGTCGTGCGCGCCAGTCGCCGATATGGGTACGTGGTTGAAGCATCCTTTTATGTGTATTGTAGCCGGTCCTACAGGGTGTGGTAAGACCACTTTTTTACACGCCTCTTATGTTTTGTTTTGTTTAAAGAGCCACCACCTGAGAACCTCTTGTAGTGCTACGGTCAGTGACAAACCGCGTACGCCTTGATGATGAGTTCGTGTACGGGTTACCAGACCCGGTGACCTCTGATGCGAGAACGAGGACTCTCGTCGTTCTCGACGACCTGATAGCGGAAACGGATGGACCAGTCATGACCTTGTTCATTTAAAAGTCATCACTGCAACACGTCCGTTATGTATCTCATACAGAACTTGTTTCCAAAAGGGAAGTAGAACCATACCATCAGCCTGTACGCACTGTGCATTGTGGTGTTCAAGAGTTCACAAGACGCGGGTCAAGTAGGTCACCTGGCGAGACAGATGTATCCGGGGCGAGTGAAATGCATACAGGACGCATTCAAATACGCAACGTTAACAGTCTATGGTTACTGGTCGACCTGAAAAAGGAGACGCTGGAAATAGGGCGTATGCGCTCGAGCATCTTCCCTGACGACAGTACGTCTACTTGTCGAGAGTATAAAAGCCGAGACGCGTCGTCCTAGTCGTAATTTGTCAGAGCACGTGTACAGAACGTGCCGAAACGATATTAGAACGCGTGAAGAGTCATACCTTGTGTCTGCAGTTATTGAGTAGGAAGAACACAACGTTGCGAAATGCCATCCACGCCAACGCCGACGCCGACCTTATTTGTGGCCTATGCGTGTGCGCACGTATCATCCTGAAAGAAACCGTGAAGTTGACTCATTGAAGAGTACAACACCAAAAATGTACAGGAAACATTTGCCCCAGCTACCGTCAAAGAAAGTGACAATTGGAAAGAAGCGGATGATCCTGCAAACAGGCGGTTTCCTATCGGCCTTGCAGGCCCCATTATCGGGTTCGGTCCACCTATCATTGCTCAGACAAGTCACAGAATAGTGCAGCACGTGAAGAAGATGGCTTTGGTAGAACCCCGATTGGTTGAGAATATCCTACCGTTGCTCGCATCGACTACAACCTCGGCCCGTGTGATGAATAGTCTGGGCTATGAAATTCAGTCGTAGTAACTACCGACGGTGTGAACATCGTCGGGAACAGCAACCGGTATGAGTATCTGCGGTGAAAGAGGGACCGGCGGAAACAGCTGAAGCTCCACAACTACCATCACCGGCGGTCTTGAGAGGTATAGAGGGTAAAATCGCGGAAAGGGCGCCCAAAAGGATGAAAACAAAAGCCCGCCTCCTGTTGGAGAAACTGAAGACGAACCCGTTGTACGACGGTATATCTATCGCGGGAAGTAACATGGGAAGTAACATGGTGAATCTCGTGAACGACGCCATGAGAAAACGGAAGACTCCACCGATGGGATGGGAAGCGTTCGCCCCTCATATCAGTCGTCTGATCATCCCTATGGAACTCGTCGGCAACGACGATAGTCGGGCGCACATGTATCAGCAAAGACCTACTACCCTAGCGGAAGCGAAGCGGCCACGTCGAGCTTACTTTCTTGGTCGTCAGTGGACGGACGAGTATATAGGGAGCTCTGAAGCTTGGTCGAGCAGTACTCACCGTAGCAGCAGCAGTCGGGTTCGTTATGTACGTTATTGTCTTATTTGTTAGGGTGTCATCCTCCTCCTGTTGCAAGGGAGGTCTCGTCGCATGCAACGGCACGCCATGGATCAACAACGCAACCTACTAAACCGCGTCTACTTCCATCCGAAACACGTGGGGAGTTACAGCGGCGTTGACGACTTGCATCAAGCGACCCCAGCACCGAACCAGCCATCAGGCCATCAACCAACAAAGTTGTCGGAGCAGGACACCTATATCCTTCACAAACCGGTGAAACGCAGTTACAAGCGGCGCGGCATCGTCGTAGGCGATCGACACCAGCAGTGGCAGCCCGATCTCGTCGAAGTATCTAGCCTGGAAAACACAATGTGGGGACGACATTCTTTTTGACAGTCATCGACGTCTTTTCGAACTGGGCGTGGTGCGTCCCTTTGAAAAATATATCCGCTCCGGCTCTCGTTACGGGGTTCGAGGGTTTGGTGTAGCCGCGGAAGACCGCACTACAAACTGGCAAGGGTATGATTTTTCTCTACCGCCCATTTTAGAAACTCTCGAAGGATCACGGTATCTACCACTTCGTCAAGCACAACAAGGAGACCATCGCGAGTGCCGTGGAATGTTTTAACGACATGCTGAATAGTCGCATGTGGCGGTACTTCACAAACGTTGAGATACATCGAAGCGTTGCCGGGATTCGAGCAGTCACAACACCTACCATCGAGGCATCGGCATGACGACCGCGAGTGTCAACACCTCGAACCAGGAGACCGTGTGGCAGCGGTTGTACGGCAGTAGCGACGGGCGAGGCCAACCGAACATTCGAGTGGGAGATTGCGTGCGCATCAGCAAGGTGAAGAGACGGTTCAAGAAGTGTAAATGGCGAGCTGGAGCGAAGAGCTCTTCACCGTCAGAGAAGCACAGCCGTCCGACCTGTCCGTCTCAAAGGATAAACTTTATTGCCTGGATGCGGTTCTACAGTGTTAGAGGGGGCGGAGGTGTTAGTAAAATGGTGCGGCTACCCGTCCTCCTTCAACAGCTGGATCGATGCCAATGCGATTGCCGACCCGTGACCGTCAGTCGGGATATGGACGAGGCGGACGAGGAAGCGCGCAGTAACATCGGGAGCACCGGGTCGCGTCGCTGGCGTCACTGCGGTAACGAGTGTCACCAAGGCTGAAATCGTGTTCCTGTTCCAGGTCGTTGTCCTGTACACCGTCATCGTTGTCAGTATCTACACTCTGACGTGGGGTCGAGGAGATCGATCCCGTGGACGGCGCTTTTGAATAGCTGTCTCGACTACCTGCAACCGAACCCGTCTATGAAACGCGATGGAATCGTCTGATTTTTATCTGACGTTGCATACAACAATTCTATGAGAACCATACTACCCGTCGACGAGGTGGTTGCTTACTCGCTTCTCCCGACCGTTGGGTTGGTGACGTCCATGCGGCTTCCCACGTCAACCACTCCGCAGCCATACGACCGCTCCGGTGCACAGGTTCCGGGCGAAAGGAATTCTCCTCGCGACTGCGCGTGTACCAACCCGTCGGCATGTTGTTGGTGAGAGCCGAGAGATACAGGGCGTTCGCGTCGTAGTTCACGAACCTCATCATGACGGCCCAGGAAGAGATAAGCGAGGCAGCGCGCGAGGAGCAGGAAGCCTCTTACAAGCCTATCTTTGAAGAACTCACCTCAAGCCAGACCGAGTAGAAAGATAATTGTGAAGAGGAGAAGGAGGAGGAGGAGGAACGGAAGACGTATCTGACGAACCCGTACACTAATCATAGATAGATTGTTTGCCTCGCTTATCTCTTCTAGGGCCGGGTGATAGACACTGCCGAGGTACACACGTCGGATACAACCCTCGCACGTACGTCCGTTTCTCTGCAAGTGCCACGCAGCTTTCCACAGCGAATTATCGCACTTTCCGCAACGGTACGTGTGACAGAACATGGACAGGTTCTGTATGTACAAGTACTGAGTGTCGTACAAGTTCACGTTCGTAGGAGTGGGGTAGCGACCTACGGAGCGTGTGACTAATTAGGCTGTCGTCTTCCTGTCATCCAGTTCCACAAGTCGATAGACGACCACGTTCGTTTGGAAGACGGTCTCCACCCGGTCGAGGTCGTCTAGCGTGATATCGTTGAAGGAGTAGGCGTCACCCTCACTGATGTAGCCGGTATAGAGTTTCAACGTCGGCGCCTCCAAAGCTATTACGTCACCCCTCGGTGCAGTGCTTGGCAGCGGAAGAGGCACAGGTTATTAGTATAGGGTTCACCTGGGTTACGGTCATCTCTAGGGTTATTGCTGCCTTGTTGCGTCGCGGGTACTCGGGCAGTTTCACGCCGAGACAGCCGATAGGTGTTGGATGATACTGTTGAGGAAGAAGATGGCATTAGTCGCCAATTCTGCACTCCAATCAGAGTCGGGTCTTTGGGTTATGACGTACTGTAGGACGTCGGGTTGATGGATACGTTCGGGAAATAGCTCAGCAAAACCCGTTATCGAGCCGCCATAAATGGATTTATAAAAAAGTTCAACGAAAGTTCAAGCGTTGGTGCGTTCTCTTTTGTTGGTCACTACGCTTTTACAAATAATGCTTTTACCTAAGTAAACGTACTAGTGGGGCTTGATCAAACCCTCTTTCGTGTGGCGTATTCAAATAAATGTTTAATTGTTGCATTTCCCATCTTTTTGTTATAAAACCCTCAGGCACGTACCTGTCAATCGCACCCGTTTCATAAGAGGAATACGTAAGGAGTCTACGTGACACCAAGCAAATTAATAAAAAAAAATTGTTTTGAACATAAAAAAAAAAAAATTCTAATTCATTTTTTTTTCAAAATAAGTCAGCAAACGTCAGCAAATGGCAACAACGGCAACAACGGTAACTTTATAGCAAAAATTGCAAGTTTGACACACATTTGATGTCCCAACATATATTAAATTATAACGTGTCACGTTCTGATTTCGCGTACGCGAAAGGCGCCTAATAGCGTTAGCTAAATGGTGTCTAACATTATAAACGTTACCAGGAAATAACGACAAAACGTAATTTGTTCATTCATTGATTGTGCGGAACAGGTTTTTACAAATAGGCACAGTCGAAAATGTTTGTGTTAATTATTTCTTCACAGATGTCCATAGCGGAGATCAAATGTTATACGAAACCTCAGCAGACGATACAAGAAGTAATGAAAGCAACATTGCTTATACTCGGCGAAAACGAAGAGGATCTGAAGGTGAAGTACTTTAAGAAGTGAAAAATACTGCAAGCGACAATATCTATCCACTTTAACACATTCCTGCAGACAAAGCCAGGCCTATATGTCTGCAAGCTCACGAACTCCTTAATAACTAGTTACATATTGAAAGTACAACATACATAGTATTATTATCCTAGTATGCGCTACTATAACTTTCGGTCTTTAACTCATTTTGCCTAACGCTGCTCTCTCTCTCTCTCTCTCTCTCTCTCTCTCTCTCTCTCTCTCTCTCTCTCTCTCTCTCTCTCTCTCTCTCTCTCTCTCTCTCTCTCTCTCTCTCTCTCTCTCTCTCTCTCTCTCTCTCTCGCGCGCGCTCTCTCTCTCTCTCTCTCTCGCTCTCTCTCTCTCTCTCTCTCTCTCTCTCTCTCTCGTTATATATATATATATATTATAGATATATATATATATATATAATATATATAAATATATATATATATATTATAATAATATATATATATATATATATAACATTATACTTTACTACGACCAAACCAAGAATGTGCAAAGGAGATGATCTTAGCTTTATTCTGATTGGCCAATGATATAGTCAGTACAGATACACACACACTGATGATATATATATATATATATATATATATAAATATATATATATATATATGAGTGAAGTCACTTTTTATGAATCTTTGCTTGTGATATCTTTATTATAATAAGCACAGTGTGTCCTAAATATGATATCATAATAATTCAGCATCAAATTGCTATATTTTGCAGGAATGGAAACAAATCGGCGCAAGTATAGGAAACTCACCGAAAGGTGGTCTTCAAAAACGCATCAAAGAATTCGATATCGCAGAGCTGGATATCGGCACCGCTCTCAAAGTAAAATACTTACTCGATAAACACGATGTTGTAGAGGTGAACACCTTTAGCTCCGTCGCCTGTATCTTCTACAAATGGGTAAGTCCGTCCAAGTTCAGTCTTATTTCAATCTAAATCCGTCCAAGTCCGTCAAAGTCAATCTCGAGATGGACTTTGTACCAGTGCCACCAACGGCCACCAACCGCCACCACCGTCACTCAAGCCACCACCACTATCACCATATCTACCACCACTATCACTGAAACCTCCACCACTACCATCAAACCTTCATCATCATCACATTAACTCTCGCACCACAACCAAAACCTCTACCACTGTCGTCATCGCCTGTAGTACCACAACCGTCGCCACCGCCACCACCACTACCACTACCACTTCCACAATCGCCAAAACAACAATGTTCATATCTAATTGATAATCTTTGTTTGCAGTGTATCGGAATAGTCGAGGAGGCCATGGCGCGATTCGTTCAAGCTGGCGGCGACATGGACGAGGCCCGTAAAGAAATAACACTTAAACAAAAACAAAAGTTTTTCTTCGGTGGCGTCGGAACCGTATTATTCGACGAGGAAGCAGTTTCTTCTCGCGAACTAACAGCACCGTCTCGCAACAAGACACCGTCGACTTACGACGAGGCAGCATTGACGATTCGCAACAAAACGCCACCTTCAGCGACAAAGCAGCAATGACTCACAACGAGGAAGCATTCTCACGCGACAAAGGAGCATCGCCTCGCGAAGAAACAGCATCACCCGGCTCGCTCAGAGGCAGACATCGGTGACGAAGGAACCAAAAGGGGACCCTGCATCAAAGCTGCAAATATGCGAAGAAGAGAAGGACTTTTGATAAATATTAGAGGAGAAAAGTCGTACGTAAAGCGCTGCGTAGAACACTACATCAAAGGCACCAGGACAGCAGGGCAGGAAACGTGAAGTTGACTGAATATGGTGAGCCTCGCAACAGACAGTGAGTTGCTGGTAGCAGAGTTGACCAACTGAAAACTAATTGTACATGAACATTATAGAAATATGTAATCAAATTTGAATAATACGTAAACGCATTTTACGGCATTACGGCATGTCATTTAGGTCAGGTAGTTATTATTAATCGGGCGTCACAAACTAGTAGCATTAGTACACTAGTTATAATATATATATTCCGATAGGTAATTATTTAAGATATGTAAACTTTGCAGATGTTTCATAATGTGTGGCATCACTTTAACAATACATATTTGCATGTGATTGACTAATTTAGTAGGATGAAGGCTAAATATAGGGAACATATTTGACTAATTGAAGACTACTCTTATATGAACTATGTAAAGACATGTAATCAGTTTTTAATATGTAGACGTATTTTTTTCGGCATTACGGCTTTTAAATTAGGTAAGAGATTTATTACTATAAGCGTCAAACACCAGTTGCATTAACACTGTAGCTAGAACAGATCAATTCCTGTAGATATTTATTTGAGAAATATAAGCGTTGTAGAGTTATCATAATGTGTGGTATTACATTAACAGCAGACAGTTGCAGGTGAGTGACGATTTAGTAGGATGAAAATTAAAAATATTGGGCTTGTACTTGACATTGGCAAGATACCATATGAGAGAATCATACATCACATATGTGTACACCAAAGAACAGGGTTTACGATGGACAGGGAAACCATAAAAAGAGGTCGCATGAGTTCAAAAAATCCAGAGAAACATAGTGTTTTGTATTTGTTCACACCACCATCCACACGCACCAATACGTGGTTTAGGATGCCAATTGTTTGCGATCCAAAATAGCTTTCAAAACGCACAGCCGATACACACCGGATTCAACGGATGTAACGTAGTTGACACTACATTGCCACCCCACGAAGCCCGGTTCTAATATCCAGAATAACGTCGTAATATAATAATTGTGTTCTACTCTGGTGATGCTGTATCGATTTATTTGACGTGGCGACGACCAAAATACACTGTTCTGGGTCTTTGCGAAAGTATGCGACCATCTTTAGGTAACACTTGAATGAAGCGACTAATGGCTTGCGGAGTCACGCCAGATGGTGTAACTTCTATCAGAATGACACGAAGAGGACATCCCGTTATATATCATGATATGAAGCTATTATTCTCGACGACCAGTACAATACTCGAGAGAAAACAATAAATTGGCTTCCATGTTATATTTCTAGTTGTTAGTATATGTATGTCTCAGAGATGAATGTATCCACTGTTCACGAAGAGACCATCTTGCTGGTTTGGTCGACATATGACATGTGTATCTTCGTGCAAATTTTGTTTACATCATCGAAGCGGCGGTTAAAAAAAACACACGTGGTCGGACGGCAGTTGTGGCGCAAAATGGTGACACCGGACAAGTATTTGAACAATTTCAAAAACAGTCAAATTCAATGTCAAATTGTGAGCACATCATTTATCATATGTTGCAACAGAGTAAGCTCAGTGAAACACACTGTTTATGCGAGAGGTGATGGTATATACGTCACTCTCATATCTGCTATATTAGTATACTCGTATGACATTTGACAATGTTGCGAAACCACGCAATACTTACCGCTAAATTAACCGCAGTCGACAATTACTGTTTGTGTGAGTGTGTGTGTGTGTGTGTGTGTGTGTGTGTGTGTGTGTGTGTGTGTGTGTGTGTGTGTGTGTGTGTGTGTGTGTGTGTGTGTGTGTGTGTGTGTGTGTGTGTGTGTGTGTGTGTGTGTGTGTGTGTGTGTGTGTGCGTGTGTGTGTGGTGTAGCATAATATACATGGTGATGATATATGATGATAATATTTACGATGACATAGCTATGGTAATAAGAGTGCGTTATACTGAAGCATTTTGTCATCTCGTTTTCCTTATTCAGTTTCTTGTAGGCAACAAGACTTAAAAAAGCAAGCGGAGAGTGTGAAATAAGTAGAGGATTGGAGAGAGGAGGAAAGATAGATGACAAGAAGAGAGGAGAGAGAATGAAATGAAGAGCGAAGAGAGAAGATACATAGGGTACGAGAGAGAAGAGAGAGAGAGAGGAGGGTGAGAGAAGAGATAGAGAGAAATATAGTAAGTGAGTGAGTGAGTGAGTGAGTGAGTGAGTGAGTGAGTGAGTGAGTGAGTGAGTGAGAGAGTGAGTGAGTGAGTGAGTGAGTGAGTGAGTGAGTGAGTGAGTGAGTGAGTGAGTGAGTGAGTGAGTGAGTGAGTGAGTGAGTGAGTGAGTGAGTGAGTGAGTGAGTGAGTGAGTGAGTGAGTGAGTGAGTGAGTGAGTGAGTGAGTGAGTGAGTGAGTGAGTGAGTGAGTGAGTGAGTGAGTGAGTGAGTGAGTGAGTGAGTGAGTGAGTGAGTGAGTGAGTGAGTGAGTGAGTGAGTGAGTGAGTGAGTGAGTGAGTGAGTGAGTGAGTGAGTGAGTGAGTGAGTGAGTGAGTGAGTGAGTGAGTGAGTTAGGTAGTTAGAGGAGGGGTCGGAAGCAGGCAGAGACAAATGCAGAGGCAAACAAAATAAACGTCGATTTCGTTCACGAACTACCAGCTGGCGCAACATTTCAGAAACACGTTCCAATGTCAAATACATGAATACAGAACCTCTGTGAATTTTTTACCGCTCCGCCGCTGGTGTAAGTTCACCTTGTCCCCTCTCGGCTGAGAACTAATGGAATCCAAACACGGATGGGGGGACAGTGCTGTTGACAGTTTTATTTTTTATGTCGCACCGCTACTGTCAATTTACCTTCATCAGCTTCTTTCCGCTGTCTCGGCTGAAATGAGGACATCCGATGAACGGAGGGGGGGGGGGTTGCTTTGGAAAACATTTTGGCTTCCACGATGCATATTACTCGGAGGGGGGGGGGCAAAAAAACATAAATATGCCCTACAATTACACACACCATTCACAGTCAACAAATATACACATCAATCGTCTCATAAAATTTAGATTTCCAGCCACAAAAACAAACATTCACGCTCACATTTAATGTGGAGAAATTCCAGGGGGCAGCTGCCCCCCGCCCCTTGTTCCCGAGCCTATGGCAATATTCCTAAACCTTACAGTTTGATCGAATACTAAGCCAACATATAAACAAATACAATTAATTTTCGGTCGTCTGGTGTACAATATAGTCGTAGCGGAAATGACGTTTCAAGTGATAACTGCATTACGTCACAGTGCTTGTTGACTGACGACGTCAACGAAGCTTAAATAATCAACGACGTATGCCTTTGTTTTGTTGTGATATTGTGAGGCGATTGCTTACAAAGTGTGGCCGTACAATCTTAGCATTAAGCGGTAAGTGAGCCTTTTTTATAACTGTGTGAGGTGCAGTTTACAACGTTTGGCCATACAATACTTACTCAATAGCTCATGAACGTCGGCGTCCAGAATTAGAAACTACGATGTGCTAATATTGCAGCGTCTTTGCTAATGGTTGATATCGTTATCATTATAATAGTGAGCTTCGATTTTCCAGATTTCAATTGCGAATCTTGAGATTTAAGAGGTTTGCAACCGAAGACTATTTGCCACGGTGTGCAAACTGTGTGTGTTTTATTTTTAACATGTGTTCGATAACACTGAATAAACATTAACGCCTTTTAAAATAAATACGCATCGAACGACATCAAGTTTGCGAACATTGCTTTCAAAATGTTCACTTCAGCTTTCAGCTGTCTATCATGCTAATAAATCGAAGACAACTCATCATAATTATATCACAGCATTTAATATGGTTTTATTATTTCACTGGAACTCAATAAACTCGTGTATACATAATGCACAAAATATAACCATTTCCAAAGAGCCAGCATGCAATAGGACAATGCTAGTAATATTGGCTAAGGCTCTAAGACATTGTCATAGAAAACATCATAATACTATTTGACGAATTGGTAAACACAACAATTTCACACAGCTAACATAACGAGATCGATGTCTATCAACGCGACTACAAAGTGGTTACAACGCAGTTCCCACGAGCCGCAGTTCCCACGAGCCGTTTGTTTAGCAAACGGTGGCCATAACGGGTGAATATGGAATTGAATGCCATTATCACTAGCGACGAGACTACAGGAATAACTCACCGACTGTACTAAATAATTAGTTATTATTTATCTGGTGGTTCAGACAACGAACGCGCTGTTCGTATTTGAATAAATTAGAATATAATGATCACTGACAATCTGATCGATGTCTTTTTTGTCAAAGGCAGTCCCAATTTGCTGTCATGTGAAGCAGGGATGCGTTATTTCACACATTTTCGTTGCGGATATTCGTTTCCCAGTATCTTTCTTGTACATCCAGCTTATACAAAGAAAGTGCTTATATACAACAGAATAATATATTATAATATACAATACAATACAATACAATAGCAAGCGGTCTACGAGCAAAACAATGTACGCCAGGACCTGCTAAGAGAGATGCCGTTTGTTGATGATGCAGCGGTATATGTCCCACATTGGAGAGTCTCCAAAGGCTCGTAAACCAACTTCCCCAGTCTAGCAAGGAATTTAGACTCGCCATACGCCTCTAAAAGACCAATGCCAAGAGTCTCTGCATCGGCAAAGCTCCAACCATCATCATTAATGATCACTAGACACTACATGTCGCCTAGCCATGGTATAATATACCAAGGGCATCAACTATCTTTATTATATATATATACAGTGAGGCCATCTGGAGATTTGATCATCAGTCAGTGCTGTCTTTTAGGAGAGTTTCCCTCTAGAAAACAGACCATATCAAAACAAGTGCATAGCTCTAAATAGCTATCGTCATGTGTTATTCAATATACTTTGATAATTGGCAGATGAAAGGCCAATGATGCAACGCTACAAACAACCTCTCCCTCTACATAAAGTATAGCAAGAACACCGGAGGGCATCAGCTACCAAGTCATGTATGTTTGGCCTATACTGAGTCAGCGACGTCTGTGCTATGTAGAGATGCACGTCTCTAGCGAGATATTAACTCTGCACAGATCAGCACCGAGTCCCCGTAGTTTCCTGCAGCAGACGGCAACAACTGGCGACCTACCGTAGAGTGGTGTCAGCAAGGCTGAATATTGTCAAACTAATTATGGACGAAGGCGAGAGAGCGTTGATGAGATAGGCTATCAACTATCACGACTCTGCAACACATTCTCTAGTAATATAACACGTATAAGACACTGCCATTCAACTATAACATGTAGTCACAGCAGAACTTGATGGTCGGAACATTGACCTAGAGCATGTGCGCAGTTCCAATATGAACAACCTAACAATCCTATTAGTGATACAAAATTCGCACAAACATCCAAATGGTTAGAACTAGCAGCATCAAGAAATAAACAACCAGAAAGAACCGATCCAAGATGGCGGCTGCCAAGCGCCACTGTACCGAGGGGTCTGTCACTCGTTCTGCTTCTTCTCCTGGGTGGTGCCCAGAAACGCTGGTTTGTGTCGCCATTGTTCTGTTGACCACCGCCACCTGGTATTGTTGCAGGGAATCATCCGAGTCCACTCTTGCAATTTGGCTGCGCCTCTTCTCATGCATCCGCAGGAGCCACCCGAGAAAGTCTAAAATCGTATTTGATAGACAGTGTACAGATTAATATAATAATAATAATAAACGTCTTTAGCGTCTATATCCCCAGGAATTAATCTGAGCTCAGCAAAATTGTGAACAGGGACGACCAAAAATCATAATTTGAGCAAGGGAAAGTTAGGGTGGGAAAGAGAATTTCAAATAGTAAGTGTGTGCTTATGAGTGCGTGGGTATGCGTGCGTGCATATGTGCATACAAATGTTTTTATTTTCCGTAACAATTCGTAATATGTAGTGGCTAGGATCTATATTTTCAATAATTAGATAACAAAATAGGTTTTATATTTTAAACTTACTAGACCAACGACACCATAACATGTATGGGCACTATTTCGAAAGATAGGGGAACGAGCAGCTTATCAGCTAACATACATTCTTATCTTTTAATTTGTAGTGAAATTAAAGCAGTAGTTGTAAGATGTTTCACACATATTTATAACGAAATTTACAACATGTACGAAACATTACAATTCAAGAAGAAACATTTGCACTAATGCGCCCACGCATGCTACAAACACGCGCAAAAGCGTTTCCAGTCGAATACACTAGTAAGAATTACTTTTGTGACCACAATCCAAGCGACTATATATCAGCGAAGATGGTGACATTTTGATAATGGCATGTTGGATACGACATTATTGTATATGTCAAACAAATGTAATGAAATCAATAAATCCTCACCCAGTATCACAAGGGAAACCCATTTGGGAACGACAACGTCAGGTGAACGGTAATGGAGATTGACGACGTAGACGGTGATGGCAATAGAGGTAGCCGTGATCATCATGCTGGCGTTGGTAAACACCACTATGAATAAAACAGTAGCGGGATATGAGAGAAACAATTAATCAAACGTGCACCAACATAAACTATAGTAATATTGGAAAGAACATACGTTATGTGTGGCTGGATACAGCTACATTTCATGAAGTTGTTGTGACCGTAACATTCAATAATTATTAATAAATTAATTTTAATGAATTATTTTAAATGGAAAATAAAATTCTTGAATTCGTCGCTAACGCAATACTAGGTTCCATCATGAGATCACTCACAAAGGTCGTGATATCTTTCATACTACTACTCTTATTACTAATACCACCACCACCACCATCATAATAACCACCTCCACTACAACCACCACCATCACATCACCACCACCACCATCACCGCCACCACCACCACCACCATCTTTATCACCACCACCAATACTATCATCATCATCTCCATTACGACCACCACAACTGGCACCACCACCACCACCACCATCATCATCACCACCACCACCACTACCACCACCACCACCACCTCCATCACCACCACCACCACCATCATCACCATCATCACCATCACCACCACCGTCACAATCACAACCATCATCACCACCATCACCACCGCAACCGCCAAAGCCACCACCACCAGCACCACAACTATCTATTCTCAAGCCATACCCACCTCCACTACAACCGCCACCATCACATCACCATCACCACCATCACCGCCACCACTACCACTACCACCACCATCTTTATCACCACCACAAACACTATCATCATCATCATCATCTCCACTACGACCACCACAACTGCCAACACCACCACCGTCATCATCATCACCACCACCACCACCACCACCGCCACCATCATCATCATCGCCACTATCACCACAGCCACCACCACCACCCCCACCTCCATCACCACCACCACCAGCACGACCATCACCATCACCACCACCACCACCACCATCACCATCACCACCACCGCCACCGCCACCGCCACCACCACCACCACCACCACAACCACCACTATCTACTCTCAAGCCATACCCACCCCGCCCCTATACGTACACAGCAATGGCATGAAGTCTCCGTTGCTAGGCATGTTGTCGGCAATGAGTAGCGTGAGCACGGAGAAGGAGATGAGGGTGCTGATTCCGAGCGATATCTTCTCCCCAGACTCGACTGGCAACATGAACACGAAGGTAGATATGGTCGACAACGTTATACTCGGTAGCAGCAGGTTGTAAATGTAGAACAACGGTTTCCGTTTCATATGAACTGCGCAGTAGATGACTGTCATATTCGCTGTATTATTTGCGACGTCAAATACGTAGCGCCCTGTGTATGTCTTAACGATGTCCCATTCTGCATTCGTCTCGAAAAATTCCAGCAAGGTTCCATTGCCCAATATTGAAAAGTTCGCCTGGTTTTCATAATATAGCCAACTAGTTATGTTGATGAAGCATATCTGTTTGTCGAACGGGAAGTGGGTGAGGTCCACTTTGCAGGAAGTTACGAAACGGATTCCCGGAAGCCAGTAAATCTTGCCAGTTCTATAAATTTGAACGCGATAACGGTCGGTAGCAAGAGCCAGGTCGTATCCTGCTTGTACACTGAAAGAAGAGGGAGAATTGAAATTAATATCAAACTAATTATAAAAACTATTTCAGCAGAATAACGATTACATAACGGAGTCCATGTGATTACTCCCGCATCGTACTAAACGCGCGTCATCACATTAAGCACATTTGGTGCAAGAACGTTTTGATCATCCTCTTTACCAGTGTCTGGATCCGGGAATCTTAGACTAAAATTGCTGAAAGGTTTTCTCGCATTAAAATGTCTTCCATATTTAATTTCGTAAGCCCGCTCTGCGTCTATCTGGAGCAAAAGGACCATTTTATTGATTAACTTATAAACCATGCAAGAAGTTCCCGAAGAGAAATAAACTAGTTATTGTAATGCACCATTCGTTTATGAAACATTGCAATTTCGCTAGTTATTAAAGACAAAGTCATGTTAGTCAAAACAACCAAACTCGATCTGATGACACACGACGAACCTGTTGAGAATGGCGACTTCCGGCATCCACACTTTGTTTGTGGAGACGGTGATCCGATACACGCCGCCATAACGTTGTGGTCGCCACTGAAGGAATGGATCCTCCCAGTGCTGGTAAATGGAAAACAACTATTGATAATAAATCATGTGTTGTCATCTGTCAGAATTTCGCTGTGTTCACCGATTTGAAACTTGAGACCGATTTTGATATGCCACTGAAATCGGTATTCCGAGGAGGTGGGCGCCAGATAAGCCTTTCACGTTGTATAGTATTATTATATTTATCTGTTGATATGATAATTTCATTACTGCTTCCGGAAGTGTTCGCATATAACGTTTGTTATCAAGTAAACGTGAACAGTGACGTTTGTTATGAAATAAATGTGAGCAGTCAAATTTGTTATGACATAAATGTGAGCAGTAACGTTTGTCATGACGTAAATGTGAACAGTGTATCACAACACAAGTTACATAAAATGTCCTCCAACTGATAATAAAACAATCGCAGGAAGCACACGTAATGTTGTGAAAAACAGATTAAAGTCCGTCTAAGGAAAGTGCGATCCCTTGGACAGATAAGATAAATCTTAACTAACCGGGACATTCTAAAACATACAAGTGCTAATTTTCTTCCGATGGTTCATGGATGAACATCTGGCAGTTTGGCGCCATATCTGCCAACGGTCTACAGGAGGATAAGGGTAGCACACATACACACCTACACTAACACGCTTACTCGATTATAGTTAGATGACAACAATTTCATGTTTGTTGTGACGTTATATGATTTGTTGTGACACTTACCACGCGCAGCCAACAGAATGTTTCAAACCTTTGGTTCTTTTCATTCTGAAAGAATAGAAAAATATATTACTTGATGTGCTGCACAAATGTTAGTTCTGAGACCATCAACACTAGGGCTGAGTCCGGATGTAACACTCAGCTTAACAGTTTTACATTCATTGACAACTTTGATTTGTCAATTTATGATTAAAGGGAGTTTGTACGTTCATGTATATTGTACAATTATGTTACACAGTATAAATTACATCTATTACGACACACTATCCTCCGGGATGTGTTTTAATTAATAATTTGTTGTTGTTGAAATCTAAGATTTTAAATATAAGAAAATATTAGTGAGATGGGTATGTGCGCCACATGATATGTCATCAGAGTCACGACCTTTCTCGGAATTGTTTGTGCTCGCTATTCGGAGATTTGATTGAGAGCTCGGCGATTTGCGATATTAAACTGCTGATTTCAAAACTTGCTTCAGCTTCGTTAAAATATATTTGGCAGAATGTATATTACAATGCATATAGTTTACACTGTATAACGAGAATTTACAATAAAAAGTCGAAAGGACAAGTTCCCTTTAATCATATGTGAATAATTGTATCCGCCACTATAGCAACACTAACGTATAATGACAAAAATTGTTTTGTTTAATTTAAATCGAGACGACGCTGTTTGGCATTTCGACCAATATGCACGACCATGCAGAGCAGTTTGAATGTTTTTTTCTGTGAATGACAACGCTGAACAATTGCTACAAACGTTTGCGTATTGAACAAATACTTCAACGCAAAGCCACTCCAGCTCCCTCGTGGAATGCACCTGATGCATCCTAATCCACCCTTACACTTAATTTAGTTGAAAGGAACGGTTTCTAATACTATCAGAGTAATATGCGTACGTTCGTGCGTGCGTGCTTGCGTGAATACGTGTGAGTATGCAAACGTGTGTCTACCACTTGTTTATGTCATTATGATGACCAACTTGTATCGAAACTAGTGACATTCCTGAAAACAGCGTATGAAATTTGGTGACATTTTCATATCGACAACTTTGCAGCAGCAGCAACACCACCTTCACAACCACAGCCACAGCCACAGCCACAGCCATAGCTACGGCCCCCTCAGACATTTTCAACTTTCCGTTGCATAAGGAAATGTGCCAAACAACGTGTATTTTTTAGGAAATCATTTTAAAGAGTAGACCAATTACACAGTGTATACCAGTTCGTCTATTCGTCCCAGAGCAAAGTTCGCTTGAACCTGCACGGAATCGTGGGGCGATTTGACCGGTCGTGCATCGCGACAGTAGTTGGCGAACAGGTTGTCTATCAGCAGCGCCTCGTGGTTGACATAGGCTAAACAGCGACAAAGTGAAACAAAGACGCTCATGAGCATGTAGTTCATTACTAATAAATTATGGTAGTCGCAACGGAAATGTTCATCAAGTACAAACACACACACACACACACACACACACACACACACACACACACACACACACACACACACACACACACACACACACACACACACACACACACACACACACACACACACACACACACACACACACACACACACACACACACACACACACACACACACACACACACACACACACACACACACACACACACACACACACACACACACACACACACACACACACACACATCTTTGTGTGTGGAGCCCAAATGGAGGTAAATAAAGGTAGAACCATAGAATATAACACGGAGTCTTTTCACTGTTGTGTGATGGTGCAACATATTTTGTGATGAAATCACTACAGGCACTCTTTATAATAGGTATTTCATGGCGAACTGCATTGATGAGTTTGCACATGCGAGAATCTTATTCAGTGCCTTGGATGGTTCGCTGTAGGTAACCTTTATTTTTGAAACGTGTGTCTTACAGGATGTTTCTCCAGGATTGCGTCTTAAACTAACAAGTGTTTTATAACTCTTACCTCAAGACGCATATAGTTTTCATTGATGGGGTCTAAGATAATCTTACTTTGACACCAAAAACCCATCACTCGGTGTCGTGAAAACTGTATGTACACTCAATGACGCTTCTGATGTTTTTGTCTCATCTCCTTTTTATTGTGCTGGTTATTGTAATCTGCACGTCTTCAAATCGATCATCTCTTCTGGGTGTCAAAATAATGCTTTCAGCCTACTCAATACCTGATGCCAAATTAGTTACATCCGCGTGCGACCGTTGATTAAATGGATATAAAAGGCCAAGTCGTGCACGAAGCAGATGAGTGATGACGAAAAAAGTTTGTTCTTGTATTGTGAAAATTAATCTCGCTGCAACAGTATTTAGTTATATGGCGAAATAGGCGAGTGAGCCGCTTCTCCAAAGCACATCAAATGGTCATCAGATTCATACCACGGTTGAATACTATACGTTCATAAGATTCATAATCGCTTATCCAATGTTGACAGAGAATATTGTATTATGTGTGTCGCCTTCGTAGTTTGTGATCATTCTTCTCTCACGAGAGGAACGCCCGCACGCGCGCGCACACACATGCACTCATACAGAAC
>OZ023208.1:54185471-54302971 GCA_963995525.1 Escarpia spicata
GAGACAGAGAGACAGAGAGACAGAGAGACAGAGAGACAGAGAGACAGAGAGAGAGACAGAGGGAGTGACAGAGAGAGGAGAGAGAAAGAGATACATACACACGCATGCACACAAACACACACACTAATACACAGGCCCGCACATGATTATAGATAGTTAGAGATCACAGCTAGATTCGAAGCCACTGTCACATTAATATTATAGTCTGTTGTTATTAATAAGTTCAACCTTTACAAAATGTACAATCAAATCACGAAGGGATTTCAAAAGTATCACACGTTTGGTTAAAGGTCACGTTTTGTGAACATTACCTCTGTATTAGTCCTGCTCCTTTGTTTTCTCATAGCACCACCACTTACCTGCTTCCGCCGGTGACGTCAGGAAGCACCACATAAACGCGCTCGTAATGAAACAACAAATAACACGAGTTGGTGCCTTATCGTACATGTTGCAAGTGTGATAGAGTGATAGACCGCCACAAATTAATTTCTGGTAGTCACCTGCGCTCTGGTTGAAGTCTTGACGCAGACACTTTGTTTGGCTGTTACCATCAGATGGCACTACTGGTCGGAATATGTCATTGTGCGACAGGGCCTAGTATATTTGAACGAGAGGCGAGAGTCTTTACATCACGGAAAGTCATGTGTTATTAAAAATAACGGTGTCCTTTTAGGTTGAAGCGAGGGCTACAATAATGTGCATTACATCCCAACGTATGAAGTAACCATCACTTAATAATGCCATTATAATAGTTTTTTTTTAATACGTCTAATAGATCACACAGAGTTGATATCACTGAGTGATATATTTAGGCAGAATGGATGTCGTAAAATAAGCATTGTGATATAATATCAAATACACAACATGACAGATTGGACATACATTCTGGATCCTCAAAGGTTTCTGTTAGACACAAGCTCTGTCTGCCTCTTTTTCGGAACAGTCTTGTAACAAAGTGAAGCGTTATGGTGAACAGTACATGAGCATAATAATCTTCCAGATAGGGTGTACCAGTATGTATATTGTTTACCGTATTAGTGGTCAAATATCAGGGGTGTTATGTAACGAAGTAAAACTACTTCGTTACTCTACTTGAGTAGTTTTTTTTCAAATAACGGAGAGTAACGAAGTAATATTTATATTAACAACTTCTACTTGTAACGAAGTAGTTTTATCTAAAGTAACGCTACTTTTTACTTCGTTACTTTCATTTACTTTGCGATATATTTTCGTTACATTACGTCGACCTGTTGTCATTCCGCCCGTCGACAACATTTCATTAAACGTATTTAATTACAAGAAATTAGAGCGTTGGTAAACAATGTTAACGCGGTAATAACTGTCACTTGACTTGTGTCAGTATGGTAAAGTCATTAGGAACAGTAAATGTGGTGAGAAGCATTGTTTGTTTTGCGCCGACATCAATCGAATCGTTTCCTTTCTGCCAGTCGTGGCTTTCGCGAATAGGCGCCTTCGGTGGGTTCTCCTGGCTTCGGCGACTTGTAAAGTGCAATTGAAATTCACACATAGGCTACGCCATGCATACTAATAGATTTATATGTTTAATGCAGCGCAGTAGGGAAGATCAGTATGCTAAAATTGCGCAAATATTATCTTTTTGCTGCAATAAACGCAAATTTGCTTAGTGCTTGGGCTTGCGCCAAAATATGAATTCGTCAACCGCATACGAAACGGCAAATCGATCGCAGTATTATTCGGCAAGGTAAATGTGCGTTCTAAATTGGTGTTGTGGTATTGATTGAAAGACGAAGTTAAGCCAGATATGAGCGTATTTATTATAGTTTTTCAATCTTTAGTCAACCTTAGCACTGCATTTGTCAACTCATTTGCGTGTTCGGCTGCTGAGGTCTCATTACGTCATCGGTACCATATTATCGTTCAGTTCACCGTGGACTGTTAATCCGTAATCTATTTTAAAACTCTACAACATATATGAATTGTATTCAGTTCAACTTTCAACAGTGTACGTATGGCATTTAAACATAATACACATTGACGTTGACTGGCATCTTAATAAGCTTCATGAACCGCGTAATTATAGATAGCGCGGCCTACACAACGACTGGCTTCGACCTGGACTTCAACGGCGTTCTTGGTCAGTTGATGCAGCGACCGTGTCCGTCGTCGTAGCTAGTGCCCATGGTGGCAGATATCGGAACACATTTCCGTACCCCACTGTCGAATTTACGAAAACAAAATATAGTTTTCTATAGAACATTTCAAAATAAGAAAGCATCATATGGATCCATGGAATTGACCTTTTTAAATTATTTATTTACATTTTTATTACTTTTTAGTGCAATTTCTACTGACTTTTTAACGATTATTTTATACATATTTTTTTTCATATTATGGATATTTTAATTATACATATATCTATTCATTTAAATATTTTAATTTATTTATATATCTATTTATTCCACTTCTACAAAGGAACTGTGATGGTACATTTCGTGCGGAATGGCACAAGCGAAACAGACGCGAACTACATCACGTCTGCCACGCGAAAGTGCACATAATAATAATAATAATAAACAGAACATTATTCATATACATAATTAATATATGTTGGAGTTAAACAGTAATTATTTTCAATCTGTCAATGTTTTTGTTCGCCGATGCAGTAATTATTATTGTTACTTGCCTGACAAAGCATCTTACCGTTCTACTTTTAATTCTACTTTTACTTCAAGTACATTTGGAAAGTAGTTTTACCTTCTACTCAAGTAGTTCTGAGCTGAATTACTTTTACTTCTACTCAAGTATAACATTAAAGTAATTCAGTCACCCCTGTCAAATATTCAAACGACCATTAGACCGTTTTTTTTAATCTGTTTTCATACTGTAGTGTTTAAATTCGTGCTTCTTCGGTAAAAACCTTTCAAACCTAATTTTATCGTAAAACTCATAACCTGGCATAGGTAACCGAAAATGGACTGATAGATACAGACGTAGAGACAAATATAGAGATATACATAGATACATACATAGAGACAGACATAGATACATACATAGAGACATACATAGATACATACATAGAGACATACATAGATACATACATAGATACATACATAGAAACAGATATAGAGACATACATACAGACAGAACCACTGCGACGTCGAATGCGCAGAGCGCATCAAAGCTGCAAAACACGTACAATTGGCAAAACGACGGAGCAAATAGACATATAAAAAAGGAGAGAAGGGAGAAAGGAAGGAAGAAAGGAAAAAAGGAAGAAAAAAGGAAGGAAGGAAGGAAAGAAGGAAAAAAGGAAGGAAGGAAGAAAAAAGGAAAGGAAAAAGGAAGGAAGGAAGGAAGGAAGGAAAGAAGGAAAGAAGGAAAGAAGGAAGGAAAGAAGGAAGGAAGGAAGGAAGGAAGGAAAGAAAGAAGGAAAGAATGAAAGAAGGAAGGAAGGAAGGAAAGAAAGAAAGAAGAAAAGAAGGAAGAAAGGAAGGAAACATACTTTTAAACTGACAAACTTGCAAACTTGCACTGACAAACATTCAAACCAACGTACCATCACACTTAAAAAGTAGCAAACTTGCACTGACAAACGTGCAAACAAACGTACAAACATACTTTTAAACTGACACACTTGCAAACATGCACTAACAAATGTCCAAACAATCGTACCAGCACACTTTTAGACTGACAGACTTGCAAACTTGCACTGACAAACGTCCAACCAAACGTAACGATACACTTTTAAACTGACAAACTTGCAAACATGCACTAACAAATGTCCAAACAAACG
This sequence comes from Escarpia spicata, assembly GCA_963995525.1. Taxonomy (NCBI): domain Eukaryota; kingdom Metazoa; phylum Annelida; class Polychaeta; order Sabellida; family Siboglinidae; genus Escarpia; species Escarpia spicata. The sequence continues at coordinate 54,189,247 of OZ023208.1, forward strand.
TACCAACACACCTTTAAACTAACAAACTTGCATTAACAAACGTCCAAACAAACGTACCAACACACTTTTAAACTAACAAACTTGCACTCTGACAAACGTCCAAACCAACGTACAAACATACTTTTGAACTGACAAACTTGCAATCTTGCACTGACAAACGTACAAACAAACATAATTTTAAACTGACAAACTTGCAAACTTGCACTGACAAACATTCAAACCAACGTACCAACACACTTGTAAACTTGCAAACTTGCACTGACAAACGTTCAAACAAACGTACAAACATACTTTTAAACTGACAAACTTGCACTAACAAACGTTCAAACAAACGTACCAACACACTTTTAAACTGTTGCTTAAGCACAACAAAGAGAGTCAGTCAATTAGTAACTCCAGCTAGACTGTTTAGCCAGCGCGTGAAGTTTGTTTGTTCTAGGAATATTGTGTCGTATTAAAAAATATATTAAGCTCTAACTTTGGATAATGGTAAGTGCTTCCCTTTCGAGACGCCTATGCCTGCTTGCCTCTTTCTATATGCTTTCCTTTCCTCGAACCTACCTATTGACGATGTATAGTTAGTATTAGTTTTAGAGTTATGCTTAGAGTACAAATTAAGTTGTCTGTTATTCCCCAGGTGGCGACACTATATATATATATATATATATGTATATATATATATATATATATATATATATATATATATGGATATGCTAAAATTATTATCTGCAGCATGCATTATCGTAATTGGCGAGAGCAATTAAATTATCATAGAATCGAGTTTAATTTCAACATATTATAATGGCGACTGCCAATGGTTTGTAGTCCCATGGGTGGGTGTAAGTTAGTGTATTTTCTGACGACAATGTTGTCGTACAAGCTCCATTTATAGTAGACGATGTCAAGGAGGAGAGGTTACAAATACAAACTGAACTGTTACACACAGTGACAGTGTAGGCTGTAGCGCGAAGTTGCAGGGTGGTGCCATGAAGAAAGACTTGGAACACCCATCAGTTTAGCAACAAACAAATGACAGCAGTTGTCACTTTTATGATATATTGAATTTGTAGCGCAACTTGAACAAGTAAAATACATTAAATACTTTCCATAATGTTTTTGAAATACATTGTCATTGCCAATGGATAGATCAGCGACAGCCGTCAGCTTGACAGGGCCGGTATGTCAACATCCGCTGGGCGTCGGTTTAACGCGTTCTAGAAATGGCGCAGGTTTTTTGCCGCGCAGTCGATCTGCTGGATCACATGGTCTCGGAAAACGTCGTGGATCTCGATATGCATACTAATTTTGTTTACTGTTGACATTTATATCGACCAATGAATGCCATCAGAAGATGCTCGGCGGGTAAAATCTGTTACATTGTATCCGGCCGGGCAAGATTAAGGTTGGTGAACTTTGCGTTGTTTACTTACAAAAATTTTAATATATTTTAGCGTGTATCTTAAACATGCTTAGGTGTCTTTGTGAATCTAGAATCCTAGCTTTCATATGGTATAACTATGAATCTTGTATATCCATGCGGAACGCAAGGAAGACTAATCTTAGATGACCGGTAGCGTGCCAGTTTGATGCGTTTTGTATGTCGCTCGGCGCATTAGCGGCTGTTTATAATGTATGCACTGAGGCGCGGCGCCATTCTAACGTATGCGCGATCGATATTGTAATCTGTGCCATCCCCACTTTTATCAGTTAAATGTTAGAAAGTTGTGATTGGATATTTGTTATATATGCAATACTGTTTTCTAGTGATCAATATTTTTAGGACAAGTTACGAAATTTCGAAAACTGACATTTACGGCGATGTCTATTGATGTCACATCTGTGTCTGTGACTGTGGCTGTGCGCTCTACTTCCTTTTCAATCAATATAGGAATACGTTCTTAATCTGAACAATCCACATTTTTAACAGTTCAATTTTAGTAAGTTGTGTTAATAAAATGTAATACGTGTATATTATTATTGTGTCTGTATTGGTATGCAGATACATACCAATATAGTAAAGTTTTTTTTTCATGTTTTGCATAAATTATGCAAATTATGTATCCAATATGACCGCCATAATAGGGAAAATTAGGTATTTTTTGCCGCGCTCTAACCAAAAACGTATTCAAGTTACAAGCTTGTAATTTAGCACAGGGATTACTGTTATGCATATCTACTGCATGAATATCACAGAAATCAGATATTTGTGTTGTTTACGTGAAAAAAGATTTTTTGTCGAAAAAAACTATTTTGTGTAACTTTTTCACATAATTAACGCCTATAATTCAGAAACCATTAAATATATTATGATTTCTTTTAATTCATGCAGTAGATATACTCATTAGGCACTGCGGTGCAAAATGTTTTGCAGTTATACTCAGTATTTATTCTACTAGAGCGCAGCAACTTTAAGTACTCACAGCAAAAATGGTATTCCGAGAAAACGATAATAAGGTAATTTTGTATAACCAAATTCTGCCAAAAGCCGTCCGAAGAAACCTCAATATTGCCACTTTTTATTACTTTTTCAGCTAATATACTAACTGCATATTGAGGTAAGGATATGAAAGTACATAAATAGCAAAGAAAGTCCTTTTCCAAAAAAATGTCAAAAATCACTTTTTGAATCCATACTACCTACCTTAATATTTCCACTTTAATTTACAACACCTGTATTCCTATATTATTGGAATTCACATTTTATAATTCAGTCTATAGTCATGTTGACTATCCATTTTGTTGATGTTAATAATATTTACTGTTTTGTTTGTGGTGTTTTTATGTGAATCATAATATCTTGTTGTGATTTGTATTTCATGCCACAAATACTCAGGAATTCTGGTGGTGAAGATAAAGATAAGTTACGATATATCAAACAATCTTGCATACTCACATACAAGGACAGAATGTTCACACTGTCGCCTCCACGTGGCTTCTGTCGTGAATCAAAACACCGAAGTGATATCGATGTTGTGTGCACTAAGAAAAGTGTGGTATTACAAAAATGTTATGTTTTTTATTTTACATTTTATTTTCAGAATGGATTCTGAAGCACGCAAGGCCAAACTGCTGATCGTTGGGCACAGTTTTGTCATTGGTCAGAAGCGTATACCAGCAATGCTGAGTACCGCTATTTCTGTCCCGACCTTCTGTCTTGTATGTTTGACAAGGTTGTCTTTCAAGGAAAGGGGGGACTTACCTTGGGTGGTTTGTTCCGTGAATTTGGAGCTGTGTGTGCAGAGGAGCCAACTGTTGTTTTAATCGACATAGGAACGAATGATCTATGCAATGGCTGTGCACCTGAATAATTGGCAGAAGGTATTGTGTCATTTGCTCACAAACTGACTTCAATACCTTCTGTATTACAAGTAGTGATATGCCATATTCTAACACGAATTCCTAAGTCCGGCAGCCACTATGTTGTTCCAAATGATTTTGATCAAGCCCGGCACATTGTTAGTACACGAATAGCCCAGCTGATCACTGATTCAAATAAAATAAAGGGCACATCGTGAATTGTTTCTTCCAAAGCATTTTGCAAGAGACGGAGTGCACATGAGTACCATTGGCATGAAGAGATATGTCAGTAGCATGAGGAGAGCAGCTATTATAGCTTTCAAGCGATGCCAACATCAGGTTTAGCTGCTTTCTTCATGCTACAACATGTGCACTCTGTCACTATTTTTTCTAATACATTTTTTAATCTTCAGAATTGTCACTTCAAAAAAACACAACTGCAAAACATAGAATTTGGCATATCACTACTTCACTTGCATCAGCTTTGTTTAGATCATTTGTTTCTGTGTTGATGATGAACACCTTTGGCTTTGATGTCACTGTATACATAACGTCAACTGCATGCAATGAACCATCCATGTTAAGTCTTAATCCTCCTTGGCAGACAACCTTTCATTCATATATATACAGCTCAAAATTTGCAGTTGTTTTTCTTTACCTTTCAAAATTAAATTCTGATTCAATTAGAAATCATCATTGTTAAAATATTCTAAGAATATTTATTTAGAAATTGCTATTGTATTTGTAAAGTAAATTTTCAAATTACTGACTTACCTATGCACAAGACTGTGCCTAACAGGAAACAGCTGTGGGCCTGCACCGATGTCAATAATGGCAAGTGCTTGCATGGGTCAACTCTTCAGGAACTGACTCAGACTCAGAATCAGTTTATTTGACCTATATATACGATATATACACAATGAATAACATGAATACTAGATAAGGTCGGGAGACTCCCATTAAGATATACAATATCGCTAGCACAGGAGCCACCCCATAAATATAATCAACATCTAAATTTACATGTCACAAAATGCATATGCCTTGTTTTAAAAGTTAATAATTACTCAGTGTATCAGCATTCATACATAATACAAGGAGATTAAATGTACTCTTGTACAAATTGACGTACATATGGACACTTAGGTATACATTTCAATACGTATTACGAATTACATATATAGCAATTATGAATACGACAACAGGATTCATAATTTAAAATAAGAAAGTTTGTTGTGTATGTTGAAAAACCATACAGACTGTGGGTGTAAATTTTATTAATGATAATACTTGGTGTATTGTTAACTGTCTCAACTATGTTGTGTCTAATGCATTTTTTTGCAAATTCATGTTTGAATCTGGACATATACAGATTATTTCTTTCACGTGTGCAGTGCTGATGAATATTATAGATGTGTGTGTTTGGAAAAACATTGAAGTAGTAGGGTAAAAGATTGTTAATTAATTTGTAATAAAATTTTAATTGTTGGATTGTATAAATGTCATCCAACTTTAGCAACTGAAGTCTTTTAAAATTAGGACTTGTGTGAGCATTATATTTACTTAAGGATATTATTCGTATTGCTTTTTTCTGTAATTTGAAAATTCGATGTGCCTGATGACCCCATAAAAGTAAGCCATAATTAATATAAGGGAGAATAAGAGCATTGTAAATAATATATAATGTATTAGGTGGTAAAAAAAATTTTAGTTTATTTAGAGTGCCTATTGTTTTAGAGATTTTATTTGCTATTTTGTTTGTATGACTCTGCCAGTTTAAATGGTTATTTATTGTGATGCCTAAAAAATTGAAATCATTTACACATTCAATGTGTGCCCCATCTATTTGTAACACTAGGTATTCTATTTTCATTTGAGGCATATGAAAAATCATGAATTTAGTCTTTTTGGCATTTAGTGACAGTTTATTAGCTTTTAACCAATTACTAATCTTTGTTAGTTCGTATGGGTGGTGTCGTCAGCATATGTTATGAATTTGAAAAGGTCACTAGAAAGTGCTATATCATTTATATATATATAATAAATAAGAGCGGCCCTAAAATTGAACCTTGAGGGACACCAGTGTTGATGACTATTTCCTTAGACTTAACATTTTCAATTTCTACATACTGCTTACGATTTTGTAAATAACTCTTACAAAGGTCCAGAACCTTGTCATTTAATCCATAGTAATTTAACTTCTGTACCAATATATTATGATCAATTGTGTCAAATGCTTTTGATAAATCAAGGTATATATTTATTGGAGTAACCGATTTATCAAGTTCTTCTATAATTCTGTCTATGATTTCGAGTGTAGCAAGCTCAGTAAAATGTTTCTTTCTGAACCCATATTGGCTATTGTAGTATAACGCTTTAGAATGGAAGTAATCGTGGATTTGATCAAACAGAACCCTTTCAAAAAAATTGAAATCACTGGCAGGATAGAAATCGGACGGTAATTGTTAAAGTCAGAAACATCACTTTTTTGAAAAGGGGTATGACTTTTGCAATTTTTTATTTGTCTGGAAATATACCAGTTATTATTGATTGATTAATAATTAGAGTGACTGCTTTGCTGATATCATTTTTTATTAATTTGAGTAATTGTGTTGAAATACCGTCTTTTCCACAACTTGATTTTGGAGGTAAACGATCAATTGTAGTAAAAGTAGTTTCCATGTCAATCGGATTAAATCTGAAAGTGTGAAATATCGGGTTTTTCAGGTAATCTTTGTATGATTTATCTCCACTAGTAGTTGTTTTAGAGGCTAGAGTAGGACCAGCATTAGTAAAAAACGTGTTAAATTTGTTTGCAATAATGCATTTGTCACTAATCATTTCCCCATCAACTTTGAACAAATCTGGAAATTGTTCTTTCTTTTGACTTTTCTGAATAATTTCTTTAATTAAACACCACGTTTTTTTAACACTATGCTTATGCTTTTCAAAACTGGATTGGTAATACATTTGCTTAGCTAATCTAATATTACTCTTAAGAATTTTATTATAAGTATCTAAGTCAGTTTTAAGTTCATGATAATGCTCTGTATTTACTTGAGTCGTTTTCATTCTCGAATACAATTTGTTTCTAAATTTTATCGACACAATAATACCATTGGTAATCCAAGGAGTTTTCTTATGTTTATACTTGTTAAATTTAATTATTCTAATAGGTATAAATTTATCCATAGCTGCAGTAACAATTTCATCGATGATCCGCAAGAATATCTGTGTTAAGTTTATTATAAATATTTGAGTTTATTATTTCAATTTTAAATTTATTGAGCGAGTTAGGACTTTGTTGTTTTATTCGTATAAACCTTGGTATTGCACTAGTGGTTTCAACATAATCCAGACTTAGAAAGTACGGAAAGTGATCAGAAATATTGCTCACTAAAATACCAGCTGAGGATTTGAAGAATCCTTTTGACAAATTGCATAACAAATTATCAATGAGTGTTCCATGATATTCTGAAAGTCGTGTTGGCATAGTAATTTTAGGGAAGAAACCATGTGAAACGATTGTCAAAATAGTCACATATTATGGGTTTTTCGTTAATTTTAAGCAAGTCAATATTGTAATCTCCTGCAATTATTATTTCACTTTTAGATTTTGGTAAATCAACTAAATTTGATGCAAATTCTTTTGTAAATATACGGTAGTTTTCGATAATATCTCTAGGTAGTCTATATATATTTCCAAGAATTATTTTTTTCTTCATGGAACAACATGTTATTTCAATAAATTGACCTTCCCAAGTGTCTGTATTTGCACGGATATTTACAGATTTGTAATTGTATTTGTTGCTGAGGTAGATTGCCAAGCCGGCATGTGCACTACAGATTTTGCCGTGGCATATTAATGTATATCCATCTATTTGAAATAAAGAAGTGTCAGCCTCTTCATCGAGCCATGTTTCCTGTAAACACAGAGCACTAATCTCACAGCCACTACTTCTGAATGATTCTAGCTTTATTTTAATTTCGTCAATTTTTGCATTTAAACTCTGACAGTTTAGGCTTAGCACGATAAATTTGCTTTGTTTGTTCGTTAAATGGTTTATTAAATTATCATCGTCGAAGTATGATGAATGTTGAAATGGGTCAACATCCCCATCTTCATTCATTTCATCCGTTTTTAATATGTGATAGAGAGAATTTTTCTCTAGACCACCAAATTGCTCTAAGAAATAATTGTTATCAATCATATTGGAAAACTGAATAAACAATAGTGCTCTGCGTTTACAGGACATATCATATAAACATAGATTAGACGTTGTGAAAGAACTGCACAAGCTATACCCTGAGCATTATACAAATACATTTTATAAAGGAGAATGTTACGAATAGTCCGCACGCATATTATAACACAATGCACTTATTGCATCAGCGCAAAAAAAGTAAAAGTAAATTACAGCAGATGTATTGCCACAACATGAACGTAGAGTGAGAATAAGCAAATAAGTATATCGAACAAAACACAACATGATTATTAAGCAGACACTAATGTTTGAGGAAATATTATACATAGTGCATTGTCCCAACAAAATTAAAATGTAAAGTAACTAACACTAAACGTTGTGAAAAGAAAATGTATAAACACTGCCCTCCCCAAAAATGAAAACACCGTAAATATTGACCGTATATCAATACACATCGATGCACACCATATAGCTGTATACTAAAATGTCGATGATATGAAATTGCACTATTTAAAGTTGAGTCGCTATTAATATCACCACCTTTCTTGCTGCATCGTCTACTTTGATGGATACGCGTATACGACTTTAATTGTATAAGAGAAATGTCACTATGATCACATAGCCAGCTTTCCTGAATGCAAATTGCGCTAAATTGGAAATCTAAGTTATTCAAATCGTCAATAAATATTTGGAGTTCGTCGAACTTGGCGTTAATACTCTCAATATTTGTACTTAAGATTGTGAAACTATTTTGCTTAGAGCATAACATATTAGAAAGGTGATCTAAATCTACATTTGGCGAGTGTTGTATTATATCAATGCTTTCATCTTCAAGCATATATTTATCGTTCAGTCGTAGAATGCTACGCAACGAATTTTGCTCAAAGCCACCATTGTTGATAAGAATACGTTCATCGAAAGACATAAGAGGATGACATCTTGAATAGAGTCACAACAGGAGTTAAGGTATGTAATAACATCAAAAATACAGGTTGACATATCAAGTAATATGGTGTAAAGTAAATTCTTGTTACCAGCATAAAGAGTTCATAACGGCTATAGCCCGTACAGTTCACTGGCAGAAAAATTGTTTTGTAAAGCGACTAGTTTAAAGCAGCCGTAGCGTTACAAAGTCACGTTCGTCGGAGATGGCATGGACTGATGCAGTTTCGGGTGAACCGAGTGATTTTACAAATACCTTGCCGTTGCGCACCCATGTGAATGAGATCTTATTTTCTCGTTGTAGGCGACGATCAGTTTTGGCAAGGGCTGCATTTCGTGTTGTCAAGTGTTCATTGACGTAGATCTTCGTTCCTTTCAGACACCGTGCGTTTCGCATAACTGCAGTTTTGGTTCTTCTGCTAACGAAGCGGACGATGATGTCCTTTGTTTGCGTGCTTCCCCTAACATTGTCACTGGTCTTACGCTTTAGCGTATGGCAGACCGAAATGTCACTCTTTCTTATCGCGAGTGTTAACTTCTCGTTGAAGAAGGCAACGACATTGTCTTCTAAAGCACCGTTTTCGTTGTCTGTTTCGTGTGCTGTGGCGCTTTGGTCAACCTCTCGGCTGTTGTTTAGATGTGTAGTCTGTAGACTTGATATTATCACATTCTCCATCCTCGAGTATTGTTCAAGGTCATTAATTCGTATTTCCATTTGTTTGATTTTTGCATCTTTCTCGACGTTCGTTTTTTCGAGTTTTTTCACGAGTTGGAGAATTTCTGTTATTTCAGTTTTTGAGGCTGTGAGTTCGTCAAGCTTGTTGCTAATGTAAGTGACCGATTTTTTTAGTTCAGCAAGCTCATCTTGTTGCATAACGTCCGATTGGGATTGCCTTGCTCTCGGCATTGTTAACAACCAAGAGGTTGGCAGCGATGCAACAATGCAATTATTGTTCAAACGGTCGCGCTTTGTCAGTCTGTGACACCACGGGCAGTCAAGCGTGGCCGAATTTGGTGTCAATTGTCAGTGGTTGGTGGGCGATAATACCGGAAACGGCAACCCGCTGTGTTTTTCAGGTACATTAAACGCTATTTACAGCAACCTCTACCTCCGGTTTGCATGCCCCGTACTGCAGCTGTAGGTTCACACAACGCAAATGATATGTGAAATGAACGAGGAACATACACACAAGAGCCATTTGCAGTCTATGTGACGGTATGCCGCGCGAACACGTCGCTACCTGTTGTCGCTATCGAGTTGACAAAGCTCTTTGATCTCTGCAGACGTGTCTGGCATCATAGTCGCTTCATATCCATTGCTCAACTCAAATTTACGTGGAATAACAATGTGCACACTTGAAGAACATTGCTACATGGCTGAGAAATGTAGACGTCACTACTAGGATGTTTTCGTTCTTCAACAACTGGCAGAGCTGTGATATCAGCAGAAATGGGTAGTGCGGCTATAGTTATGCTTACCTCACATCCGTTGCTCAACTGGAAGTTATGTGCAGTGAAAATATGTTCACATAATGAAAGCTGCTATTCAACTGAGAATTATAGACATTGCTATTTGCATGGGTCGACTCATCAGCAACTGGCAGAGTTCTCTGATCATGGTAGAAGTGGCTGGTGTCGTAGCAAACCCAGTGCAAACTTTCGTGGACTTTCACACACAAATTACGAACTTCAGTGCATATTGCATGGACTTATGCATATTACTTATCGTGAATTATGAACTATAATTCAGTGCATATTGCACGGACTTACGCATGTTACCTATCGTGAAGGTATGAACTTCAGTGCATGTTGCACGGACTTATGCACGTTACCTATCGTGAAATTATGAACATTTATATAATAACCAATGTTTTGGACATTAATCTTTGTAAAATATTATGAATGGTGCTTCACTGTTTACGTTATAATAAATTGCCTTGATGGTTTTTTCAATGATATCATGTTTTGTAAAAAATGTTCACACTCAGTTATAGAAGCCAAGTTAACTTTAACCTCCCACACCATTACTTGATTGCCCTATAAAATGTGTTCTTTTTATTTCCATGGTGAACTCATTTTGAATTCAGTCAAAATTTAGGGGAGCGATACATGTCCAATATAAATCTGCTAGGCACTGTTCAGTAAAAGGTCCTCTAGTACACAAAATGGTCCGGTAAATATTCTACTAATCCCTGTTCAAAGGTCAACTGTGAGCACTAGTTAAATAAGTAGGCCATGTTAAAAGAGGCAAGTACAAGGTTACATAGCATGAAATTATATATTAACAACTTCCATCCCTCAAACGTTGATTGCGCCACTTTCGAATTAATTTGTACTACTAGTAGGTTGTATTAAAAATTGGTACTTACAAGGTCACAGTTCATTAAAGTTTATATGTATTAATGACATTTGTAATCCCTCAAACATCCAGTGTGCACATTTATTAATTAATTACGCCATTAATTTCAGTACATACGTCAAATGTGAAATATAGGTCAAATAAATAGGTCATGTTCTAATAGCCATTTACAAGTTTACATAGCATTAAAGTAATTATATTAGCAATTTTGCACCCAAATGATAATTGCCGATTTCTTAATTCATTTTCACCTAAATTATGTCATTTATATGGAATTAATCCCAGTATGTAGGTCAAATCTAGGTCAAAATGGAATGTAGGTCAAGTAAAATTGACATTTCCTAAAGGGTTGTATCATGATTGATCCAGTGGGTGCATTTATGAATTAATTATGCCATAAATTCAGGTATATAGGTCAAATGTGAAATATAGGTCAAATAAATAGGTCAAGTTCTAATAGCCGTTTAAAAGTTGCATAGTATTAAATTAATTATATTGGCAATATTCATACTTCAAACGTTAACAGTGCTCATTACCTAATTAATTTTCAGCTAAATGGTGTCATTAATAAGAATTAATCCCATGCGGTGGACCAAATCTAGGTCAAAAGTGGAAAGTGGGTCAACTGTGAAGGTCAAGTCAAGGTCACCAAAAATTGACATTTCCTTAAGTGTTGCACCATTTTTGATTTCACATACGTAAGTTAAAAGGTTCCAATGTTATTACTATTTTCCAATCAAATAAATGCAGTCCTCATGCAGACTGTGCACAAGAAATGGACTGAAAACCAATAGACAAAAAATGCCACCATTTTAAGACTTAAAAGTTGAATAGCGCCGCAAATATTGAAGATATCAAAAAAATTCAAAAAGGGTAGTAAACTACATATCATTATCCATCATGTAGCACCATTTAAATTATGATATAACATATTCTATTTTTTGGTTGACATACCTTAGGCTGAGACTGCCAGGGGTCTTATGCATGAACCGAGACAAGTAATAGTCTGAGACAATGCCATTGTCCGATACAATAAAGAAGTTGCTATGCATGGACCGGACGTTAGGCCGAGACAATAAAGTCGGAGACTTTAACGCGATTGTCCCGACATTTGAGTTTGGGCTAATTTTACACGAGGGGATTCCGGGAAACCCCAAATAGTTTTGCGAAGAGCGCAGGCGCCTCCCGTTACTTCCTTCCGGGTAACATTCGTGTGATTCGAGTTGTAAACACGGAGCTTAGTCCTAGAAGTGTCTAAGACTAATCTAGTGTTTTACAATGTAATCGTGGATATAACAAGGAAGGGAGTCAGACATTGACTCGCGTGTTTCTCTCCCTATTCCTGAGGCTGGGGTATCTGTCCGTGTGTCCTTTTTTGCCGCAATGACAATGTTGGTTGACATTATCATGACATGAGACATGATTACATGAACCGCTGTCGCTGGCGTTGCCTCCGTAAATGATTTCTCTATTCCATTCAGTCACAGTGACAGGTCAAAATACGTATCACTGAAATCTCTTCATGCTGTTAGCCTATTTTAATATACTGTCTGGTCTTGCAGTGGTTCAACTTCAAGTGACACGTTCTGGCCAAAGGCAAAGAGCGAATTACACAGCGCAGATAGGACGCACGGTTTTTGGCCTCGTACTACGCGTCTTTGTGACTTAGCGTAAATTACGATATTTGTATTCCGCCTGTCTATTTTCGTAAGAACTTCACTCAACATTATTTGTCTAACAGTTTTTTTTCACAGCATTGAAAACACATGTGTTAAAGATTTAACATATGGCTACATTGATACGGAAATATAAATTTTTGTTCAAGTTTTTATCAAAACAGCATAACACATTAGGGCGCACGATTTCTGCTCCCACTAGTATAGCTTGTCTCAATTGACTCGTAGTGATGTCAAATGCTTTCAATCTCTTAAAGAAGTTCATATTACTAAATTCCAGTATCATTCTGGGCGTCATCTGTTCATTACTCCTTCGTCTTATATTTCATGGCTCAGTGTTCACCATGTAGATGCACCTAGCATAGAGTTTGCCTTCTTGCAATTTTGGATGGCTTAGTCTAAGACTAAGCCTTAGTTTAGGCTCGGCACACTGCTCCGTTACTTCCATTTTGTCTGTTATTATTACTTCAAAGTCTTTCTTTTGTGTGATATTTTTATTTCTCATGATGCAGTTGTGCTTTCTCTTCTTGTGGCCACACCGAACTCCTCGTGGACCATAATTAGCATTGCCATAGGATTTGCCATTTTGGACGTTTTGGCACACACTGCTTTAATTTAAATAGTATCTCAATTGTGTTTAGTATTATCAAGCCTAAGTTTTTATCTTTGTGTCATGTTTCTGCAGGGTCATTTTACATGATGCAGTGGTAGTATTATAATATTCTTGTGGAAACTGTTGTTTTGTTAAAGGAAGTTTTTTTCATTTTCTAAATGGAATTACTCTTTTAAGTCTTAGCAAACAGACGTGATCTGGCAGATGATTGCCGAAAACGTGAATGTTGTGGGTGGCAGTGGGCACACAGTGGCCCAGGAAAAATACAGATGAAAATACACGAAACAAGCCGTTTGACAAAGACGGATCAAATAAAAACCAGAGGCATGGCGAGGTGTCCTATGAGAACTTGGCGAGGCTCATCGTCAACACTAATATGGCAAATGGTTCAGGTGGTAAGTGTCCTGTAATCTTGCATTGAAATTTACATCACCTTAAATTATTTATATTTTTGTCTTGTTTCAATAACAATACATTTGTTCCTAGCTGCCATAGCATCTCAGTATGCCTTTTAAGATAGAGCGATATAGTGTACACTTGGTGACAGTGGTATTTCAGTGTTATGTGGGAGTCTCAACCCCTTCTGGGGTTTGTATTTTGCAATGAAACAGTATTGAATGTGTACATCCACTGATCCCATATATTGGGTGTCTGTTGTAGTACCATTGGTTGTCCCATCATCACCCACTCCTGGACAAGAAAGTCTGCTTATGATTAACAGCATATATGTATTCTAGGTAAGTCGTAATATGCAACACACTAGTGAGAAATAGTCACGTCATCTACAAAACTAAGATATTCAAGAATATGACGAGACCAGTTCCTACTATGTTTGATTGATCAGCTTCTTCAGTTCATAATATAATTATTGTAATGTACTCTTATGTTATTTATTGCTAATCTACACAGGTTTACAGGGAGTAATTATATGTGGGTGATAACGTGTCTACATATTGTATTCCCATTAAATCCAGTTAAATGGAAAATACTTTATAGCCCAAGGAAAAGTTGTGGGAATAAAGAGGGATTAATATGGTACAGATCATAATTTCAATTATAAAATACAGGTGTTAGTTAAAAAAATCGAGAGGGACAAATGATACCAGTATGTGGCCTCATTACATATGGTCACTACAGGAAATTAGGAATGGGTGTGTCAATTGTTTTGTAATTTCACTAAACACCATGTTTCATTATTGTGAATAACTTTTATTGCTATGGAAAAGCACATGCTACAACATTTATATAAATTCATATAAAAAATAAAGAGGCTAGATCATCTTAACAGTAAAGTATAATTTAACCTCTTTTCACATAAATTAATAAGAAATCTGATAGAAGTCCAGATCTATGCTATATTTAAATGCATAGCATATTCTTCATTTGTTTTTAATTATCTACCAATCGGTTTGATGAGAATGGCATTGTGTATGTCTACATTTAATTACATGTGATTGTCACATGTCCTTTGTCACTGGTCAAAATCCCGCATCCTTAATTTTAAATTTGTCAACACTATAAAACTCCCTCCTTCTGATATTTGAGTAGTGTGACAAAATGTCATGAAAAAGGTACACTGTACAGTGACATGAAACTTGGCCTACTCTACAGACAGTGTTATCAGAGCTAGTAAATATTCCAGTAGCTCAGGTGTTATGACAAACAATAGGTATGCTATGAACATACGGCAATTTGTTTTTATTTCAAAAAAAATTATAAGTTATATTTGTGTTGTCCAAGGAAACGAAGGAACACAGACATAGACTAGTAGATCTCGGCACGTAGAAAAAAATATAATTACAGTGGCTTTGAGTTAGCATATTAATACATAGATTGTACGATTTTGGCACTGCCTCGTGTATCCACTGTCTCGTGTATCCACTGCCTCGTGTATCCACTGCCTCGTGTATCCACTGCATCGTGTATCCACAGCCTCGTGTATCCACTGTTTCGTGTATCCACTGCCTCGTGTATCCACTGCCTCGTGTATCCACTGCCTCGTGTATCCACTGCCTAGTGTATCTACTGCGTCATGTATCCACTGCCTCGTGTATCCACTGCCTATTGTATCCACTGCCTAGCGTATCCACTGCCTAGCGTATCCACTGCCTCGCGTATCCACTGCCTCGCGTATCCACTGCCTCGGGTATCCACTGCCTCGGGTATCCACTGCCTCGGGTATCCACTGCCTCGTGTATCCACTGCCTCGTGTATCCACTGCCTCGTGTATCCACTGCCTCGTTTATCCACAGCCTCGTGTATCAATTGCCTCGTTTATCCACTGCCTCGTGTATCCACTGCCTCTTGTATCCACTACCTCGTGTATCCACTGTCTCGTGTATCCACAGTCTCTTGTATCCACTGCCTCGTATATCCACTGCCTCGTATATCCACTGCCTCGTGTATCCACTGCCTCGTGTATCCACTGCCTCGTGTATCCACTGCCTCGTGTATCCACTGCCTCGTGTATCCACTGTCTCGTGTATCCACTGCCTCGTGTATCCACTGCCTCGTGTATCCACAGCCTCGTGTATCCACTGCGTCGTGTATCCACTGCGTCGTGTATCCACTGCGTCGTGTATCCACTGCCTATTTTATCCACTGCCTAGCGTATCCACGGCCTCGCGTATCCACTGCCTCGCGTATCCACTGCCTCGGGTATCCACTGCCTCGGGTATCCACTGCCTCGTGTATCCACTGCCTCGTGTATCCACTGCCTCGTGTATCCACAGCCTCGTGTATCCACTGCCTCGTGTATCCACTGCCTCGTGTATCCACTGCCTCGTGTATCCACTGCCTCGTGTATCCACTGCCTCGTGTATCCACTGCCTGTTGTATCCACTGTCTCGTGTATCCACAGTCTCTTGTATCCACTGCCTCGTGTATCCACTGCCTCGTGTATCCACTGCCTCGTGTATCCACAGCCTCGTGTATCCACTGCCTCGTGTATCCACTGCCTCGTGTATCCACTGCCTCGTGTATCCACTGCCTCGTGTATCCACAGCCTCGTGTATCCACTGCCTCGTGTATCCACTGCCTCGTGTATCCACTGCCTCGTGTATCCACTGTCTCGTGTATCCACTCCCTCGTGTATCCACTGTCTCGTGTATCCACTGCCTCGTGTATCCACTGTCTCGTGTATCCACAGCCTCGTGTATCCACTGCCTCGTGTATCCACTGCCTCGTGTATCCACTGCCTCGTGTATCCACTGCCTCGTGTATCCACTGCCTCGTGTATCCACTGCCTCGTGTATCCACTGCCTCGTGTATCCACTGTCTCGTGTATCCACTGCCTCGTGTATCCAGTCTCGTGTATCCACAGCCTCGTGTATCCACTGCCTCGTGTATCCACTGCCTCGTGTATCCACTGCCTCGTGTATCCACTGCCTCGTGTATCCACTGCCTCGTGTATCCACTGCCTCATATATCCACTGTCTTGTGTATCCACAGCCTCGTGTATCCACTGCCTCGTATATCCGCTGCCTCGTGTATCCGCTGACTCGTGTATCCGCTGACTCGTGTATCCGCTGCCTCGTGTATCCACTGTCTCGTGTATCCACTGCCTCGTGTATCCACTGCCTCGTGAATCTACTGCCTCGTGTATCCACTGCCTCGTGTATCCACTGCCTCGTGAATCTACTGCCTCGTGTATCCACTGCCTCACCTTCAGGTCGTCGTCTTGTTCTCCCAACAGAAGCAGTGTCGCTCTCATCACTTCTTCTATCGCTGCACACACACACACACACACAAACACACACACACACACACACACACACACACACACACACACACACACACACACACACACACACACACACACACACACACACACACAGACACACACACACACACAAACAGACACACACACACACACATATATATGGTCGATTCTCACGAAACCTGGACTCATTTGTCGTATTTCATTTAAAGGACCGCAGTTCAAACATACTTCAAAGGATACGTGCAACTACTACGACATATGATGTATTATAAATGTCGGCAAACAATATGTAAAATGGTTGCGCTAGCGTGAATAACTAATTTTTAGAATTATTTTTGTCTAAATATTATTTAGCCGATACCGCGCAAAACAAAGAGACAAGCTTTATTCCAATAATAATGATTATATGCAAGCCTTAAAATAGATTACAATATATGTATGCATGAATAATTTATGTGTAATCCCAGTTAAAATTTGCCGAGATCATCGTTCACAGAAAAAATGACTCCAACCATAAATAATAATAATAATAACCTTAACCATAATGAATGATGACATTTCACATTAAGATTTTATTCTAGTCGTCTGATGTGTACCACCGATTATCCTAACCCCCAATTATAACTAACCGGAAACACAACTAATAATAATCATATCTACTTAATTATTAAAGTGAGTTCACACTACCTATTTATTGCCGTTGTCTTATTGGTTATAACGATTATGTTATATATATAACCCAACCCACCATAACTCAGTCTAACCATAATTTAACTTAGTAACCCCAGCCGTAATGAATAATTACTTATTCCCGTCGCCTCATTATGACATTAACTATTTATTTCCGCCGTCTTACTTGTTCAAACGATTACACTATAATTAACCCTAACCCTAACCGTTACTAATTATAGTGATGACATTGTGCCTAATTAATGCTTTATGACATTTCACTATTTATTCCCTTTGTCTAATTGGCTCCAAATATTACGAACTTGACCCAAGTGTATAGGATGATTCCCAAAAGTGACTGGTGTTCTTGGCTGGTAAAATATACTGACAATACTGTTGTATAGAAGTGCAGTGTGGCTTAGAAGTGCAGTGTATTTTGGGCGTGTCCTTTATTGCTCGGCGGTCGTCGTCGGCGGCGACGTTGGCACAATGCCGCGTTGTTATGCAATGACATTATGCGAGGTTGACCGGTATGTGGAACACTGGCTTGTTGGAAGCAGGCAGACGAAAAGCGACGTGTGTGTGAGTGCTGCAATTAAAACGTTCTCTCTCTTCACCAGTGAGTTGTTTTATGTTACTTTGACGCTACAAATACTAGTGTGTTGAAATTGGGTAATGTTTTGAGCGTACGTAGGGGTAGTATTTTTAGCGTCACCGTAGTGTTTTGAGGGTACGCTCAAAACACTACCGCAGTGTTTTCAGCGGGGTAGTATTTTGAGCGTCCTACACCGGTGCTACTGGTCCTGTCGTTGCCATTCCCACTGCCCCTACTACCAGTAGCCCTACTGTTGCCGATGGTGTTACAAATGTTGTGCTTAATACACGTGTGCAAGTTATGGCCGAGTTGGGTGAAGTGATTAATAAGTACTACACTTCTATCTTCCATCATTTCCATGTGTAAATGTTTATGTATTGTGCATTGCATGTAGTTTTCTTTGAATGCCTTTTCCACTTGGAAATAAACAATCAATCAAGCAATCAATCAACGCCGCTGCCGCTGATGTTGCTGCATCAGTTGCCGCCACTCCTACCACCATCACGATGACCACACGCACAAACACCACAAAAATACTTTTAACAATAAATTGGTTGTTTTCCTGTAGTGGAGACAGTGGAGAACTCAGAGAAAGAGCGTGCAGATGAAGCAAACATCAGTGTTGTTTCACCTAGTAAATATGTTGCATGTTTAAATGTTCTGTTGAGTATATTGATTACTTTATGAGTCTGGTTTATTGCTTGCACAAACATACACACACTCTCTCACACACAGACATGCATTCTGGTATCATCATTTTAAATATATATATACATACACATGTGCATATATATTATAACTTGTATCTCATCCACCATGCTAATGTATGCATATATTAATGTATTTGTGTAGGTCTACGCAAGAATTGGATACCCAGGAAAACAGCACTTATTGAGAAGACTTTCCATGAATGGTTGAGTCTTCCAAGTCCAGGCAAGAGGCTGCCTGGTGAGATGTGCTTGTCCATGCCAAAGCATACGCAATACTGCTAGATGCATTCTGTAAGCAAAACAATTCTACTTGGATAACATTTTCGGAATCCTTTGGAGGGTGTTGCTTGATCATACAATATTCAATCCATGATTCACAAAAGTGTTGCATAGTATTTGTTTAAACAATACTTTAACACTGGTCTAACACTGACATGTGGTTTAAATTAAATAAGATGGGGCATGTCTTTTGTATTTTAGTGATGGTGCTACGCAAAAATTATATTACCACAATTTGATTATGGTGGGTATAATATATACCAAAAAGTGTGATGGTTCAATTCAAAAATTGATGGTTTACTTAATGTTTCATGGCAGGTAACCAGGTATTGCTCAAATTCATGGAAGAGAACGAGATTCACTGCAGCCTGTATGCAAAGGTCAGGACGAAGATTATGAATGAGCAGCGCAAGACACAAATGAAGATTCGCAAAGCGTTGTACGACAAATGAAATTGTAAACTTGAATTGACGGACTAAATAACATTTTCTAAATTTAAAGATTGCTTATTATTAGTGTTTATTATACAGGCAGAATATAGTTTCATGGTAAGTGTCAACAGAAGCTAACGTGCGATTCCCTCAGTCGGTCAGGTACAACATGGGATGTAAGACTTATTAAATTAGAGGTTGATATTCGCAGTTTTGCTGTTATGCAGTTTTTTGTGTGCAAATATTGGTACGTTATGGTATTGACAGACATACTAACATACGTAAAGGTGCACTTAAAAATACAGTAAACCTCAGATATAACAAATTACTTGGGACTGGCCAATGTTTTTGTTATATGTGAAATTCGTTATATCCAAAACGTGTTACGTAAGGGTTATTTAATAATATTACTGTTATTAGGCAGTTTGCCACATTATGGAATCGAAAATATGTAACAAGGGTGGTCATGACATCAATGGGCCAGGCCTGTATTCTTTTTATTTCATTGTCGATTCGTTATATTCGATGATATTTCAATGGATGTTGGCCGTTGGACCGACAAAATTGTTCATTATATATAAATTATACATTTTGTATTCATAAAAGTGCAATTAGAGAAAATGGGGTCCAATTAATTTATTCGGTATAAGTGACAATTCGCAATAAGGAATTCGTTATATCCGAGGTTTACTGTAGTGCTTTAATATTACTATCGAATTTCAGAATGGTGTCATATTATGACATTGTGTGTTATATAGGGACTCAATCAGCAAACTTTTTTGTATTCTTTTTATTTTTGAATTCACAAGAAGAATGATTAGGCTGTTCTGCTAGAAAGTAGATACCTCAGTGTTTTAATAGTATTTAATACTTGGTGTCGCAACAACATAATGGTCCAATTCCACTGAAGCATAGAACAGTTCATACTGTGATTCTTGTGCAATGCAGAAGTCCTGAAACATACATTGTTTCTTAATTAATTCATGTGGCATGCACCAATTGTTTGAATGAAAAATGTGCATGTCTGATTGTCATACATGGCACCACTATTACAATTTCTGACAATGTTGATGTTGCTTCAGTAATACATATATTGAGTTGTCCAATGTCGTAATGTTGTAGTAAGAATGCAGACATTCACTTCAAAATACTGACAACACTGTATAGATTATTATGTGTGTACGTTTACGCGACTGACCCTACCAAATGTAGATGACCTTAAACTATACCCAGTGAATATTAGACGACAGAACAATTCGTCCGACTTATCCGGCTATGCACACTAGCATTTGAACGGATCTGCATATAACAGTAAACATGTATTATTGTTATTTTTGATAAGCATTTAAATATGTTTAATGCTAATATTTAAGTACAGATTAGGAATTGACATCCAAGTAAATTTGTGAAATAGCTGTAGAGTCAGACTGACTAAGTGTAGAGACATGGATCTGATTCGCAGGAAACGGGGAAGTGGATTTTATCGGTCTGAACTTTAATCTTAACCAAAACCCCAAACTTAAACACAAAATTAAACCTACATGAAACTGTAACTACACCATGCTCTTTAAATTACAACATACTTTTGGGGGATGATAAAAACACAAGCGGAATAGTCATTACAATTGTGGAACCCAGACTACAGTCATATTCACTCTTTGGCATACCACTCTCTACCGCCTCTAGCCACACATATCTTGGTATAAAATTAGATTCTAAACTAACCTGGGCTAACCATATCACTGACATAGCTTCCAAATCTTCAAAAGTCCTAGGCATGATCAAACGAACCCTCGGACCATGCAAACCTGAAGTAAAAGAAACAGCCTATAACATGCTAATCCGACCAAAACTCGAGTATGCCTCTCCCATATGGAATCCACACACTGCCACCCAAATTAAACACCTTGAAAGAGTACAACACTGTGCTGCCAGATTTGTCAGAAATGACCACAGACGCCAAACAAACGCAGCAGACCTAATAGCCACCCTTGGATGGTCAACTCTTGAACGATGACGCACTATCAAACAAGCCATGACATTTTACAAAATATTAAATAACATAATCAACATCACTCCCCCACCAGATCTACTAACACAGTCAAAAAACCGTGGCCACTACGTAGCCCCTAGGTGCCGCATCAATGCAGCAGTGTTCTCTTTCTACCCCCGAGCAGTTCGAATCTGGAATATGATTCCACCACCGATTACTGAACTAGAAAGCCCCATAGCGTTTCAAACAGCGATCATGAACCTCCCTTTCACCACACCCAATCATCTAAAGTGCCTATAAAATAAACAAACAAACTACCCACAACGCATGCGCACAAACAAGCACCATACAACTCCTGCGTTAGTTCAAGTTTGGGATGTTTGGAGTAAATCACCTAAGACCCCTACCAACGCACTAGCACGATCGCCGACGGAAAACGGCCGATCGTAACGTGTGTTTATTTGTACGATTTAATCGTACCGATTGACTGGGCCGAGTCACTCGTACGAGTCAATCGGTACGACTGAATCTTAACGTGTATCGCCGCTTTTAAGGACACAGCGCCGCTGGCTGTCATCGACCATCAGAAGACCTAAGTCGAAGAAATGATCCCGGACATAGAAGAACGTCTAGAACTGTTGAACGGACAGCGGCTGGGGTAACAGCTGCCAGAGCGGATCGTGGGGTAGGTGCGTGCAGATTAACTGGTCGTGGTCGATGAGGAAGAAGAACTCGTTCTTGTAGAAGAGTTTCTCTCCGGGCGAGTCGTCCTCTTGTTCACCGGCCAGCCTTTCTCCTTCGATATCGATCAGCGACCAGCCGGCCACTCGGCGTCTGACGAGAGTGCTGGACGCCCACAGCACGTCGAACAGACGCTCCTCGCCGTCCACAAGTATGGCCTTCCACTGAGCGTATCTCTTCCGTTTCTGGCGCAAATGTGGCTCGCCAACCACGTACGAGCCGTTCTTGGAGACACCGCTGATGACGACACACGCAAGGCCGGCCGATCTGTAGAGAATTGCTACAGCAATATGACAGATCTAAAAACATGTATAGATGTAATATAATGTTGTTTGATAACACTGCAGACGAGAGGATTTAACAACATTTGAAACACATATTTGTTTCAGATATCAAATTGTTCTGGAAGTATTGTTAGTTATGGATTCTTAACACTAATATTTGTAGTGGAACAAAGCAGATAACAATCTACAAAGGGAACTCCAGCCAATAAGAGAAATATACCGATTGTAGTATCCAAATGTAAAACACGATAGACCACAAAATTCACTTATCAGTTTTGCTTGACTTTTTTGCTAAGGGATTACGCAAATACCAAGACACCTACTCCAAAAACAGCTACTTTTATACAGTGAGATAATACACAATAGCCAGTACACAGACTTGCATAAGCGAGTAAAGAAATGCGCTTGATTTTCCTTCTGGGCTGCTATACCCAGAAGACCTTTCAGTGGTGAATCCGGGTCCACGACTTCCTGTCTGTAAGAGTCGGTGGAGTTGTGGTGGCGTGACGTCATCCATTGAAGAAGGACTCCTACACGAGTCGTAATTCCCATACAACAGCTCTTGTGGAGTCTGCAACAGAGAAGTCGGTAGTACCAAAAGTATGTCTCCACCATGTTGTAGTATGCCTTCGTATCTTTATTATGTTACCATTAGTGCAACAGTTTGCAGACGTTACACTTACAGGCCACTGATGCAATGTTCTGCGGTAGCACAGTCCGCGCCCATGGCATATCTATGTCTAGCAGGAGTCACCAGATGCTAAAAAAATGTGTTTGTGAGATAAATCCATGTATATTTACTATACTATATTCTAGAAAAGTGAGCATAACAACTATACTCACTATGCTGCTCTTCGAAGCTGTATACCGAAAGCAAGTGAGGACGTCGCATGTCTTACAGATAAGACACTGTCACAAAGTGGTTTGTATAGAATTTAATCAGGCTTTAGAACAGTGGTTTTGTTTACAAAGTACTGTTGAAGGGATGGTGCTGCCATCTCTGGTATGTATTGTCGCGTGTAACGTTTTAACTACCGACGAGTCAGATTTAAATAATTTCATTTGTAGCGTTCACCACTAATCTTACGTTTAGGTATACCAAATTTTGTATCAGTAGAAATTATTTAACGTGACTGGTAATATGGTGACCTTGCAAACTACTTATGTTGTGGTTATAAGAAGATTATAGTATGAACTTATAACAGTTGTTTACAGAAATGTAGGTGTGAAAAACACTGGGGTCACACCTAGCTTATGAATAGAGTACGTGTTTTATTAAAATTATGGATTAATTCGTGAGAGTTGGCATGTACGATGAACATTATGGTATCCGGCTCGATACTGGGAATCCAGTGATATTAATTTTATAAGTAATTCACGTAAGTTAAAGATTATATGTGCAACGATATAGCCAGGCGTTTAGCTAACAAAATATATTTTAAACTCTGCGAGTTGAATGGATTGGTTCGAAGTGTGAGAGGTTTCGGAAGGGACGACATTGGTTTGTGTCAAGTGTCGTGGTTGGTCAGACTGGCTTCCGGCCATAAGGCTATATAGGGAGCGAACGGCCATTCCAGGTCAAACGAACATTTGAGCAGAAGAAAGTTTTGCACTCTCGTCTCCAGGAATTGGGCCGAAGTGTGTGTCCGCCCAACGCCTGAGGTAAATACTTCTACGATTTGAATAGTACTGATTAGATGTGAGTCGGTGCACTTCTCACGTGTTGAAGAAGACTGAGCGAAGCCACCACCGTTTCGTCTGCTAGCGACTGTCAACGAGACATGGCCATTCCGCCGGGCTATAGCTCATCTGACGTAACTCGGACTCCTTGACAGACCTTCTCGACATCGTTGACGTCGTGACATCTTTTCCGTGTGGTTACCTGGTGTTTCGCGTGGTATCGACAAGGCAAATCTACCTTCTACTTTACTGCCCGATTCGCCTGCTTTCGACTACGTGAAATCGTTCGCCGATCGCCGAGCGACTTTCGTCGAACGCTGACATTCGCACATCACGAGACATTGGTTACAGCTTATTGGCTTTATAACGGTGTATACCCGTCTTCACGTAAGTGACCAGCTGTTTAAATTGTCTTCCATGTAAATCCGTATTTGGATGCGTACTTGTCGAGCTCAGTGTATGGTGTTATAATGACATAGCAGAGTAATCACTGAACCGAATATGTTTATGTTGTTGTATTAAATGGGAACGCCAGTTGGCTATTCGTTCATTCCAAATCTTAGTGCACCTGAACCTATACCTTCCCATGTCAAAACGGGTGTAACCAATTTATTAATACTTACACTCGATTTTGTGAAAGGCACCTCCGATCATTTATGGGAATAACATGGAGAGACCGCATTACAAACAAAAAGTACTCAAAATGGCAAACATTCCGAGCTTGGAGCAACTTGTCATACAAACAAACTCAGGACAGATCACGTGGTTAAGATGGGTGACAACTACGTTTCAAAGCAAACTCTATTTTCGCAACTTTCGTCAACGTTCAGAGAATTCGCCCCAAACTAACCTATAATAAGACAACATAAAATACGAAAACGTAGCTTAAATACGAATTCTTGTCATGTCTAAAATCAAAGGACAATGCCACAAAAAGTTGTAGTTTGCGAAAAAAGAGTAGAAAACAAAAGTTAACCACCAAGCTTTTGTTGAAGGGTGGTGTTCGTACTGTTTGGACAATATCACTGTGGAAACTGGTGAGGGAACTTACATCGGACACCCGCTTCTGTAGTTTTCTGAAGTCTTGGGGATTGTATACTGCTTCCTTCCTGCAAGTCGGCGGATTGGCTGGAGGAAGATCAGACTGTTTGACATGACGTTTTAGACACGTTTAGGCAGACAATGGAAACGGTATAATTATACACTGATATGATTCCTGCTACACACATTCAATAGCGAAGTAGTTATCAATATCGTGAAAGATTTAACAATATTGTCACCCAGATGGCAGGTGGATATGGAAACCCTCTGGCTTATAGAGAGTCCAACCCTTTTATCTACATGTATCCCGCCCTTCTGAGCTATATGTCAATTTTATTTCTAAATAAATTCACGCCACTAGCACCCACAACATCAGCAGATAATATATTCCATTCATTTAGAGTCCTTTGTGAAAATTAGAACTTTCTTATATATATAATCTACACTACTCCTTTACTAATGTAACTTCATGTCCTCTAGTCTTTCTATATTTCTTATCTCATAAAAAGTATCTCTATCAATATTTTCATAACCATTCAATATTTTAAACACTCTTATCTGATTTCCTCTCAATCTCCTGGTCTCTAGTGTTGTTAAACCACATTCTTTTAGGCATGTTTCATAAGTAAGATCCCTCAGTTTTGGTATAATTTTAGTCGCTCTCCTCTGAACTCATTCTAGCATATGTTTACTCTTCTCCACGCTTGTATACAATATTCTTAATGAGGCCTAACTATTGTTTTGTACAGCGGTATTGTTAGTTATTTTTCCTTATACGATATCTTTCGCCTAATTAATCCAAGGAATTGATTTCCCTTTGAAGCTGCAATTCAGCAGTGCTCTGAAACCTTGATACCAGCAGTAATGGTTAAACCTAAATTCTTTTCTTTTACAATAGTACTTAGTGCTGTACCCCCCATTGTATATTCTACATCTTCTTTTCCATGTCCTATGTGGAGGCATTTACATTTCCCAAAAAAATTGAAAACCATTTGACACTTTTCAAACCATTTGATCAACCTGTCAAGATATTCTTGTAAATGTTGTCTATCTCCATCATTTTTAATCCTTCTAAACCCTTTTGTATAATCCGCAATTTTCAACACCTTGCTTGTTATATCATCGTGCAAGAATAATATAGATCCCAGTACTGATCCATGTAGTACCCGCACTCAAACCTTGATTCCAGTTTGAAGCCTCCCATCAACTACTACCCGTTGTCTTCTATCAATCCGACATTTTTCTATGCAGTCAGTTATACCATTTCCTATGCCATGGGCCTTTTGGTTAAGCACTAATCTTTGATGTGGCAATTTGTCGGTAAATTTTTGAAAATCTAGTAGATGATATGTACTGGTGATCCTTCATCTACCCACTTAGTGATATCTTCCAAAAACCTAACATATTTGTTAAGCATGACTTCGCTTTTAGAAACTAATGTTGAGATGAGTTTATCAAGTTATGTTTAACAAGAATGTGATCTTTAATTAGTCTTTCTAATAATTTACAATTCATCGATGTTAAACTCACCAGTCTGTAGTTCTCCGACTTGTTTCTCGAACCTTTTTTAAATAACGGTATAATGTTTGCTTCTTTCCATTCTAAAGGAACCACTCCCTCTTCTAATGACAAATTGAAAATTGTTGCTAGCGGTATGTTAATTTGTTCTGAAATTTCCACTAGTAGTTTGGGCGAAATCTCATCCACTCCAGGTGATTTATTATCCATCATAACCCTTATTTTCTTGTCTACCATTTCCGGGGTTACAATTAACTGTCCTAAATAGTCTGTGTCTGCCCCCTTGAACTTAACAAAAACTTAAGCGTCTGGTACTGGCAGTGAACTAATGTATTCCCTAATAAACACCGAGCTAAAATACTCATTCAGGTCTTCTGCCACTAAGAATCCCCTTGATATTATATGTCCAGCACTATCTTCTAGAAGACCGATCTTTTCCTGAATTTACTGTTTGCTTCGAACAACTCTTGCTGTCATGTTTTATATTACAAGCTAATTTTTTGGCATAGCTTCTCTTTGAATTTCTAATTTCAGCTGTACCTTGGGTAACTGGTTCTTTATAAAGGTTGTAATCTTCATCATTTCCACTACGTCTATATGACTTCCACATCATTTGTTTATCTTAATTGTTCTAATGGTTTCCTTCGATAAGTATTTCTTTTTGGACCGTTTCCCTTGTTTTTTTTAAAGTAACACGTTTGTCGACGATGCGCTAAATTTCACTCTAAGATATTCCAGCATTCAGTTGTTGTCTTAATCTTCGGTGTGTTATTCTAATCTATCTTTGCAAAACAACATTTCCTTATGTCCTTATATCTTCCTTTGTGGATGTTTCTCCTGTACTGCTTTTTACAATTCCTTTTTGATTTTTTCGTTGATTATAAAATGTATCTGGTTGTGATTATTATTCCCCATTGGCTCACATATCTTGACATTGTCAACTAATTCACTTTGTGAAGACAAAACTATGTCGAACACATTTTTACCCTTCGATGGTTCTACCATATATTGAGAAATGAAACTATTTGTACTAAAACCAATAGCTTGTAGTCAGCACTCCCCATACTCTGTAGTTATTTCCATTGTATATGCCCATGGTTAAAATCCCCCATAATAACATAGTCCCGTTTGCTCACTTCCCGTATAGCGTTTTGTAATTTTTCATTATTTTCTATGCTTATGTTTGGACTTCGATAACTAACCCAACTGTTAACGTTCGAGTTTCCTGTAGCTATGTTACGCCAAACAGCTTCTTCGCAATCTGCTTCTTTGTGTAATTTATTTCATCAGACTGGATATATTCTTTAATATATAAAATAACTCCACCTCCCCTTCTTCCTGTTCTATCTTTCCTAAACATTACATATCCTGTCAAGTCACAATTCGGCATCCGATATATCGGTGGTGGCCCATGATTCGGTTATACCTATTATGTGAGGGTCAGTATCTTCTACCATAATATTTAGTTCATTTCTGTTGTTTACTATACTCCTTGCATTTAAACAAACACATTTATATCCAGCTTCATAACAGTTCTCCAGACCGTTCTTTACTGATTTATTTGTGCTGTCTTTATCTGTGCTTCCAGTTTCTGGTTTCTCTGTGAGTCCCCCCTGCGAATCTAGTTTAAATAGATGCAACCTGTCCCACTGTCAACAGATCGAAGCAGGTTCTCTGAGAAAACTGCTGCCCCCTTTCCACTTAGATGTACGCCACCTCTCATGTACATATCTTCCCTCCCAACAAAGTATCCCCATAAATCTATGAATCCCACCCCTTCTTCTTCACACATTTACTCAACTAGTGCGTTAATCGCCATCCTCTTGCAGTTTCTATGTGTTGCTCCCATTCCTCTCATAACTAGCAACATTCCTGAGAAAATAATCTGTTCAATTCTTGTGTTCTTTAGCTTTCTCACTAAATGTCTGTACTTATGTACCTTCCCAGTTTGTCCCTCCTATTGTGCACTGTTTGCCCCTACGTGTACAAGTATAGACCCTCTCTTGCCACGCTCCAATAACTTGTCTACCCTTTTAGTCACATGTTGTATCCTAGCCCCCGGTAGACAAACAACGACGTCCCCCTCGCTTATTGTATTATCTGTCTTTCTTAGAATAGGATCGCCAATGAACACCCTCTCTTTTCTCATTGCTCCCTCAATCACTGCCTCAGAGTAGCTCCTTCTCCAGTTTTCATCTGTCTGGTTGTTATTTTTCCCCTGCCGTCTTCTCTCCTGTCACATTTTCTTCCTTTCCATTCTTTCTTGTCGCTTTTTGTCTTGTCACTTTCTCCCTTGTCATTGACCCTATTATCGACTTTTCTTCTATCACATTTACTGTCACTACCTTTCCTCCCTTCATCTTTCCTCCCGTCCCACTTTCTCTCCCTCCTTCTCTACGGTCACTTTATCCCCTGTCACCTTCACGCCTGTCACGTTTTCTGTCGTCGATTCTCCAATTTCTTTCCTTGCAGTCACATTCCCTCCTCTCGGTCTCATTTCCTCGGTCTTCTTGCCATTACTCTGCTCCTTCAGTTTCACAGTATCCGTACCTCTCTCCCTGTCGTCTGTCTCCATTCCACCTGTCTCCTTGCTAATTTTCATCCCCATCCCCTTCACAATATTTTCAACATAACTATCTTCTTCTGCAAACACCCCACCTTCCTACAACCCATGCACTTAAAAGTTAATCCCTTCCCCTTGGTTTCTGCCCATGACTTCCCACAGCCGGACAAGGAAAAACCACATAGCTGTGGTAGTGATCGCACACCAAGTGTCGCTGTGCCTTGTCTTGCCGCTTTCAAGGCCCCATATCACAATTTATTTAATAACTAAGCTAATTTTTTCTTTATAAAGACTGTTTCCTGTGTTTACATCACACTTAATGTTACGGCTGATTTCAATTACACTGCTGACTATCTAACGTTACCGGTAGTGACCTAATTTAAATATAATCAATTACGTCACTGTAGACTACCTTATTTATTTAGGTTATTCCATGCCCTACAGAATACGTGGGACACTAGCTACATAAATAAACTGCAGCTTGACAATATTTAACAAGATTGCCACCCAGAGAATTAACTCTAGATGGAAGGTGGACTAGGAAGCACTTTGGCTTATTGAGAGTCCAACCCTTTTATCTACACGCAGGTAATAGTGAGCTTCTTTCTTTGCAACGTTTCAATTAAAAATCTTGAGATTAAAAAGGGGTGAAAACGAAGACTATTTGCCACGGTGTGCAAACTGTGGGAGTTTTAATTTTAACATGTGTTAAATTACACTGAATAAACATTAACGTGCTAAAATACATACACACTGAACGATATCAAATTTGCGAACATTCCTTTCAAAATGCGCATTTTATTTCTCAACAGTCTATCACTGCAATAGATCAAAGGCAACTCATCAGAATTATATCACAGACTTAATATTTGTATATTATTCGACTGGATAATATTCAACTCATTTATAAATTATGCACAATATGTAACCATTTCCAAAGAGCCAGCATGCAGTAGGACAATGCTAGTAATATTGACTAAGGCTCTAAAGCATTGTCATGGAAAACATCATAGATTATTTCCCGAATTGATAAGCACAAATGTTTCACACAGCTAATCCGACGAGATCGATTTCTATCAACGCGATTACAATGCGGTTACAAAGCAGTTCCCACAAGGCGTTTGTTTATCAAACAGTGGTCATACCGTGTAAATGTGGGAATTAATGCCATTGTCACTAGCGATGACACTACATGAATAACTCACCGACTGTACTAAATCATTATTAATTATTTATTTGGTGGCACAGACAACAAACGCGCTGTTGGTACTTAAAACAATCGAATATAATTATGTAATCACTGATAATCTGATTGATGTTTTTGTCGTCAAACGCATTCCCAATTTGTTGTGATGTGAAGCAGGGATGCGTTATTGCACAAATCTTCGTTGGGGATATTCGTATCCCAGTATATTTCCTGTGCATCCAGCTGATTCAAAGAAACAGCTTATATACAATGACAAATAGCAAGCGGTCTACGAGCAAAACAATGTACGCCAGGACCTGCTAAGAGAGATGCCGTTTGTTGATGATGCAGCGGTATATGCCCCACATTGGTGAGTCTCCAAAGGCTCATAAACCAACTTCCTCAGTCTTGCAAGGAATTGTGCCTCACCATTCGCACGAAAAAGACCAGTGTTGTGAGGCGCCACATCGGCAAAGCTCCAACCATCATCATTAATGATCACTAGGCACTACATTTCGCCCAGCCATGGAATAATACAGCAAGAGCATCAACTGTCATTAGTATACAGTGAAGCCATCTGGAGATTTGATCACCACATAGTGTTGTCATTTATGAGAGATACCCTCTAGAAAACAGATCATATCAAAACATGTAACTAGCTCTAAATAGCTGTCGTTATGTGTTATTAAATATATTTTGGCAATTGGCAGATGAAAGGCCAATGATCCACCGTTACAAGCAACCTGTCCCTCTACATAAAATTTAGCAAAAATACCGGAAGATATCAGCTACCACATGTATGTTTGGCCTATACTAAGTGAGTGACGTCTGTGTTATGTAGATATGCATGCTACGGCGAGCTATTAACTCTGCACAGATCAGCACCGGGTTCCCGTAGTGTCCTGCAGCAGACGGCAACAACTGGCAATCTACCGTAGACTGGTGTCAGCAAGGCTGAATATTGTCAAACTAATTAATGACGAAGGCGAGAGAGCGTTGATGAGATAGGCTATCAACTATCACGACTCTGCAACTCATTCTCTAGTAATATAACATTTATAAGATACTGCAATTCAAAGATAAGATATTGTAGTCACAGCAGAACTTGATGATCGGAACATTGACCTAAAGCAAGTGCGCAGTTCCAATGTGAACAACGTAACAATCATATTAGTGATACAAAATTCGCACAAACATCCAAATGGTTAGAGCTAGCAGCATCAAGAAATAAACAACCAGAAAGAACCGATCCAAGATGGCGGCTGCCAAGCGCCACTGTACCGAGTGGTCTGTCACTCGTTCTGCTTCTTCCCCCGCGTGGTGCTCAGAAACACCGGTTGGTGTCTCCATTGTTCTGTTGACCACCGCCACCTGGTATTGTTGCAGGGAATCATCCGAGTCCACTCTTGCAGTTTGTCTGCGCCTCTTCTCGCGCATCAGCAGGAGCCACACGAGAAAGTCTAAAATCGTAATTGACAGACAGTGTTCTTATTAAAATAATAATAATAATAATAAATTTCTATAGCGTATATATTCCCAGGAACCTGAACTCAGAGGCGCAACATGCAAGAATTGTTGGGCAAAATTGTGTACAGGGACGAACAAAAATTATCATTTGAGCAAGGGATAGCCGATGTTTAGGGTGGGAAAGAGCATTTCAAATAATATAATTATGTGTGTGCTCATGTGTGCATGTATCAGCCGATTTAGTGGTTAGGGTTTCTAATTTCAACAATTAAATAACAAAATTGAGTTTATATTTTAAATTAATACAACGAAAAAACCATAACATTTACGGGAACTGTTACAAACGACAGGGGTACGAGCAGCTTATCAGGTGCTTGCCTTTTTGGTTTGAAAGTAAAGCAGTAGTTGTAAAATGTTTCACCTATATTTATATCGAAGTGTACATCATGCACGGAACATTATAACTCAAGAAGAAACACTTGCACCAACGTGCCCACACATGCCACAAACAGGCGTACAAAAGTTTCCAGTCGAATCGCATTAGTAAGAATTACTTTTATGACCACAGTCCAACCGACTATATGTCAGCAACGATGGTGACATTTTGATAATGGCATATTGGATACGACATTATTGTCAAACAAATGTAATGTAATCAATAATCCTCACCCAGTATCGCAAGGGAAACCCATTTGGGAACGGCAACGTCAGGCGAACGGTAATGGAGATTGATGACGTAGACGGTGATGACAATAGAGATAGCCGTGATCATCATGCTGGCGTTCGTAAACAACACTATGAATAAAACAGAAGCGGGATGAGTCAGTTGTACCAAACAATTAATCAAACGTGCACTAACTTAAACTGTAGTGATATTGGAAAGAACACACGTTATGTGTGGCTGGATACAGCTACATTTGATATAGTTGTTGTGACCGTAACATTCAATAATTATTAATCAATTAATTTTAATGAACTATTTTAAATGGAAAATAACATTCTAGAATTCGTCGCTTTCGCAATATTAGTTATCATCATGAGATCACTCAAAAAGGTCGTGATATTTTTGATACTTCTACTCTTGAATGCACATCTTTGCGAAGGTTGTGCATACACGTGCACGTGCAGAGCTGTCCACTATCTCTACGTGATTTTTACCGTACCACGCACGTCCCAGGCGCTGAGATGTGTGCACGGTAACTATCCCGGGCCTGGGAAAGGTTAGGTGAGTTAACCGCGTAGAAAAAGAATGACATTTCGTCGTATTTGCCAGACATTTAATGGCGCAATCTGAAACGGGTCAATTATCGTCCACTCCATGAATGCTTCCCTAGGACTACGTCGCTCTTGACCAGACAATACAACCGACCAAGGTTACGTAACAACTACCGAGGCCCAACAACAATCGCTACACCTGTGATTACACAACATCCACCACAGTGCCGAACATGCCACCAAAGACACGTCGAAACAGTTCGGACGATCCGGAGGCCCTCGCATTACGTCTAATTGAGTTACTGAGTGACGATGCAGTATTGGCGAAACTCAAAAGTGCGTTGTATCCGCGTGACATTGCGGAAAAACTCGATACTCTAAACGGTCGCATCGAACATTTGACAAAAGAAATACGAGCGAAGGACTCGCGAATCGCCGAGCTGGAAACGAAGGTCGACACGCTTGAGCAAACAGCTGACAAACTTGAACAATATACTCGTCGCTCAAACTTAACTTTCCACGGCATCGCGGAAAGAAGCGAGGGTGAGGACACTGACACCATAGTCCTCGAGATCATCAATGACAAGATGAAAACTACGCCGCCACTAACTAGAGAGGACTTAGAGCGAAGCCATCGCCTTGGCGCTAAACGAGCCACGGGGTCCCGCCCAATCATTGTGCGCTTTAAGACAGAGCGAAAGCGTGATAACGTTTTCCGCAGGCGCTTTAACCTGAAAGACTACAACAGAAGAAATAATAATGCACGGGTCTTCGTTAACGAAGATTTAACAAGTCGTAGGTCAATGTTGGCTTATGAATGCAGAAAACTGAAGAAACAAAAAAAGATCAACGACTGCTGGACTGCCAACGCTAAAATTATGGTCAAAGACCTCAGCAATAAAATCAAAGAAATCACAAATGTAAATGATTTCCAGTTGTACATATGTAAGTGATCACCAGTTGTACATCTGTAAATGATCTCCAGTTGTACGTTATTAGCAATGAAAGCATTGATAACTTGATAATCTAATACATTCAAGATTATTGTGTGATTCTACCTTTTATGTGATTCAATTTTTATGTATTTCTATTTTTATGTATTGCTGTTCTTCTGTCTGTTAAAATTATTATCAACATGCTAGTTCATATTTTGAAAAATAATAATTACATAATCTACTTATGTTGTATGACCAACTTTAGCAAAAACAGTTTGCGGTATTAACTGTTAACAGTTTGCGGTATTGTTGATATATCTGATGATATATGGGCCATTCATGCCCTTTTGTTTTCTTTTTTTGTATGAATGACATTTAAATAACTAATCAAGACATTATATCTCTTCTATTATTATTTTTAGATTGACAACTGTTAATTTATATGCAGCCACTGTTGATAGCATAGCTCACCCCTTTCCCTGGCGTCACGCCTTATTTTCATGACCCAACACCCAATCTCTCATGTTTTTTCTTATCTTTTATATTTATTTTATTCTAAGTCTAGTCTTGACTACTTTGATATCTGCCCTGTCACACACGGAGTATTTCTTAACATTCACATATGCACAGGAAATAAATACACACAAGTTCACTCTTTTGTAAAATACCTAACATACGTACAAAGGCTGGCTATATTATTGTTTTATGTCCCAACCTAAGCAATGACTTCTGATGTGACATTTCTCTCCCACTTGGGAGGTATCCGAAACTGTTCTTTAATAAATCTTCTAGATATAAACGAAAATAGTACTGAACAAAATGAACCTCAGTTGATCCATTGTTCTTCATACTATGACATCGATAAGTTTCATAAGTTAGCACACAAAAATACTGATAATTTTAGTATACTAAGCTTAAATATTCAATCCATTAATGCTAAATTTGACGAACTTGAACTTTTTGTAGAGCTTCTAAATACTAAACAATTTAAATTTAGCATTATATGTTTGCAAGAAACATGGAAGTCAAATCATGATAATTTATCTCAATTCAGTTTACACGGATATGATAAAATTGCTCAGGGGAAACACTGTAGTGTCAAAGGGGGTTTAATAATTTACGTAGATAATAAATTTAAATATAAAGTACTTAAGAATATCAACATGTATGAACATTGGGAGGGGTTAGTAATTCAAGTAACTGGTGGCAGCTTATCAAAAACACTTACTATTGGAAACATATACAGACCGCCTAGGTCATTAAATCAAAATATTATAGATTTCATAGATGAATTTTCAACAACAATGGCTACTCTAGAAAGTTGTAATAATCTAATAATTTCAGGCGATTTCAATATCAATCTACTGAAAATAAACGAGAACAAAATATATAGTGAATTTTTTGATACTATAATTTCATACAGTCTCTATCCACAAATTACCTTTCCAACTCGCTTTACCAGAACTAACGGAACACTGATAGACAACTTTTTCAGTAAATTAAATAAATCAATATTAGATAGCACTGCAGGAATCTTCACTAATACCCTTTCTGATCATCAACCTTACTTCCTAATCATGAATATCAACGTAAAATCTAATCCTCCTCCAAAATTTGTTCGAGTAAATCTACAAAATAAGGTAGCTATGCATAATGTTAAACTAGAGATAAATTCGGATGCAATGTATAACAAACTAAACAAATCTCCTACGGCTGACCCCAATTTAAATTATAACATAATACACGAAGAAATTATGCATGCTAAGAATAAGCATATGCCTGTTAAAATCATGAAATATAATAAATACAAACATAAGCATTCAACCTGGATCACACACGGTCTTCTAAAATCAATCAAATATCGAGACTCGCTTTATAAGAAATTAAAAATGTCTAATCCAAATTTACCTATGTACGAAGTCCTTCTAACTAACCTAAAAACATATAACTTAATATTAAAGAAAAATATTCGTACTGCCAAACAAATGTACTTTGAGTCACGCTTTAACCGATATAAAGATGACATCAGAAATACATGGAAAACCATAAATGAATTTATCTCCAAAAACAATTCAAACAACACTGTTTTGTTTAAAAGTAACGGTATAACTATAACAGATAAAACGGTTATTGCAAACCAATTTAACAACTTTTTTACAAGTATAGGTCAGTCGACAGCACAAGACATTCATTACAGTGGAAATAAGGATTACAATTACTACTTAAATGATAATGTCCATTCCGTTTTCAGTCTATCAAATGTTGATGAAGAAATAGTCAAGAAAACCATTGAAAGCCTTCCCAATAAAAACAGTAGTGGCTATGACGGTATTTCCTGTAAACTTTTGAAAATAATTGAACCCTCCATCATCAAACCATTAACCCTGGTAATAAATCAAGTAATAAATACTGGTATATTTCCCGATACACTTAAACTCGCTAAAGTAATTCCTATTTTTAAGAAAGATGACCCATCTGATTTTAAAAATTATAGACCCATATCTCTTCTCCCAACAATTTCAAAAGTGATAGAGAAAATAATATCTAGTCAACTAACAGCATACTTTAATGATTCTGATCTATTTGTTAAAAATCAATATGGTTTTAGAAAAAAACACTCTACCGAGTTAGCATCACTTGAACTAATAGATAGAATAATTACACAAATTGATACAAATTATGTTCCTTTCAGTATTTTTCTTGACCTCTCTAAGGCCTTCGATACAATTGATCACTCGATACTATTAACTAAACTAAGATATTATGGATTACAGGGTCCTACCCTGAATCTATTTAAAAGCTACTTAGGCAATAGAAGACAATACACCGAATTTCAAAATGAAAGTTCTAATATTCTACCTATCACAATTGGTGTACCACAAGGATCTATTCTTGGTCCCCTATTATTCATAATATACATTAATGATTTCCCTAAAGCTAGCGAAATGTTTAACTTTATTATGTATGCCGACGATACCACCTTATTTAGCACCATCAATCATTTTCAGGGTAACTCCCCAAATAGAAATATAAAATCGGCAGTAAACGATGAACTCCTTAAAATAATTGAATGGTTAAACATTAATAAATTATCATTAAACAGAAACAAATCCAAATATATGATTTTTCACATGAAAAATAAAGCTGTCGATAACTTTATGCTCAATATAAATGGTACAAACATTGAAAGAGTAGAATTTAATTTTTTAGGACTTATTTTAGATACAAATTTAAATTGGAATAAACACATTGAAAAAGTATCAAACAAGTGTTCCAAAACAGTCGGCATATTAAACAGACTAAAATATGTCTTTCCCCTAGAAATTAAAATTATTTTATATAATACGTTATTTTTATCACATATCAACTATTGTATTATGGTGTGGGGATACCAAGGTAGTCGAATGTTGAAAATACAAAAGAAAGCTATGAGAATTTTATCTATAAGTAAATATAATTCACACTCTGAGCCACTTTTCAAAAAATTGAATATCTTAAAAATTGATGACATGTTAAAATTACACGAACTTAAGTTTTATTATAAATATGTACATCATGACCTACCTGCTTATCTATTAAATTGGAAAATAATTACAAATGCTTACGTACACAAATACAACACAAGGAAAAAAACAGAGTTACACCCACTCAGAGCAAAACATGAATTTGCCAAAAGATGTCTTAGATACAGTTTGCCATATATCATAAACAATACCTCAAAGTTAGTCACAGAGAAGATTGGAACACATACCTTTAGAAGTTTTGGTAATTATGCAAAAAACTATTTATTAGAAAAATACGTAGATACGTGTACAATATTAAACTGCTATACATGTTATCAAAGTCATTAAAACTGTATTATTGCATGTGATATGTATGGATATGTATTGTATATATATAAATCAGCATATGGATATTGTATTTGTGCATATACACATACATATCAAGTAAATTGAAGTGTACTATTGACAACTAGTATTTGTTTATGTTAACATACCTTTAATACTCCAATACATGCATATATGTAATCAAGTAATCTCGGTTTCTTTTCTTTTCCTGCACTTTTACTTTTGCATTTGCACTTCCTTCGGTAAAATTGAATTGAAACAAATTATTACTGTGGCTCCTATGAGAGCGACTGTTATTGTCTTAATAGGAGTCACAGACCCCATCTAATTTAAAATTACACTGCATTTGTATATATATGCCTGTTCATGTTACGTTAATTTCATATTATACACATATTGTAATTGGGGTCTAAATAAAACTTTCTTGTTCTTGTTCTTGTTCTTGTTCTTATTACTAATAACACAACTACTTCCACCACCACAACGAACAACAGTAGCAGCAGCAGCAACAACAACAACAACAATCACACCACCACCATCAGCACCAGCATTATCATCATCATCACTACCATCACCAACACCACAGCCACCACCACCACCATCATCTCCACCAACACCACCACAAACACCACCAGCACGATGCACCATCCACCTCCACTACCACCATCATCATCACCACCGCCGCCAACACCACCAACATCACCTCCACCACCATCATCATCACCACCACCACCAGCAACAACAACAACAACAACAACAACAACAACACCACCACCACAACCACCCCAACGATCATCACCACCACAACCACCTCTGCAACCGCCACTAACACCACTACGACTATCTATTCTCAAGCCATACCCACCCCTCCCCTGTACGTACACAGCAATGGCATGAAGTCTCCGTTGCTAGGCATGTTGTCGGCAATGAGCAGCGTGAGCACGGTATAGGAGATGAGGGCGCTGATTCCGAGCGATATCTTCTCCCCAGACTCGACTGGCAGCGCGAACACGAGGGTAGATAAGGTCGACAACGTTATACTCGGCAGCAGCAGGTTGTAAATGTAGAACAACGGTTTCCGTTTCATATGAACTGCGCAGTAGATGACTGTCATATTCGCTTTATCA
The DNA here is from genome assembly GCA_963995525.1 of Escarpia spicata. Taxonomy (NCBI): domain Eukaryota; kingdom Metazoa; phylum Annelida; class Polychaeta; order Sabellida; family Siboglinidae; genus Escarpia; species Escarpia spicata. Next base: position 54,228,342 of record OZ023208.1, read on the forward strand.
TCTGCGATGTCCACGACGTAGCGCCCTGTGTATGTCTTAACGACGTCCCATTCTCCATTCGTCTCGAAATATTTCAGCAAAGTTTCGTTGCCGAATGTTGAAAAGTTCGCCTGGTTTTCAAAATATAGCCAACTAGTGACGTTGATGAAGCACGTCTGATGGTCGAACGGAAAGTGGGTGAGGTCCACTTTGCAGGAAGTGACGAAACGGATTCCCGGAAACCAGAAAATGACGCCAGTGCTGTAGATTTGGACGCGATAACGGTTGGTAGCAAGGGCCAGGTCGTGTCCATCTTGTACACTGGCCATGTAGAGTGGGCGGAGGAGGAAAAAGAAGTGGGAGAATTGAAATTAATATCAAATTAATTATCAAAAACTATGTCAGCAGAATAACAATTACACAACGGTGTCGAGATGATTTCTCCCGCATCGTAATAAACGCTAGTAACTACAGTAAGCATATTTAGTGTAATAACGTTTTGATCATCCTCTTTATCAGTGGCTGGATCCGGGAATCTTAGACTGAAAATTGCTGAAAGGTTTTCTCGCATTATAATATCTTTCAGATTTTATTTTGTAAGCCCGATCTGTTTCTGTCGGGAGCAAAAAGGACCATTTTGTTGAATAACTTTTAAACAAGAAGTTCCCAAACAAAATTAAACTAGTTATTGAAATGCGTCATTCATTTATGAAACTTGGTAATTTCACTAGTTATTAAAGACAAAGTCATGTTAATGAAAACAACCAAACTCGATCTGGTGGCACACGACGAACCTGTTGAGAATGGCGACTTCCGGCATCCACACTCTGTTCGTGGAGACGGTGATCCGATACACGTCGCCATAACGTTGTGGTCGCCACTGAAGGAATGGATCCTCCCAGTGCTGGTAAATTGAAAACAACAATTGATAATAAATCATGTGTTGTCATGTGTCAGACTTTCGCTTTGTTCACCGATCGTGAGACTTGAGACCGATCTTGATGTGCCACTAAAATCTGGATTCCGAGGATGTGGGCACCAGTTTTTCACGTTGCATAGTATTATTATATTGATATGTTAATTATAGAAATTGATAATTTCACGACTGCTTCCGGAAGTATTCGAACATAACGTTTGATATGAAGTAAATGTGAGCAGTGATTCACAACACAAGTTACATAAAATGCACTAGTACTGTTAGGCAAACGAGGGAACAATCGCAGGAAACACGCGTTGTGAAAAACAGATTAACGTCCGTCTAATGTAGATACGAACCCTTGAACAGGTAAGAACAATTTTACTAACCGGGAAATTCTAAACCATAAACGCGCTCATTTTCTTCCGATGTTTCATAGATGAACATCTAGCAGTTTGGCGCCACATATGGAAACCGTTTACAGGAGGATAAGGATAGCATACCAACACACCTAAACTGACATGCTAACTCGATTATATTAAGATGACAAAAATTTCATGTTTTTGTGACGTTATATTAGTTGTTGTGACACTTACCACATGCAGCCAACCGAATGTTTCAAATCGTTGATTCTTTTCATTCTGAAAGAATAAAAAAACGTATTACTTGATATGCTGAACAAATTCTGTGACCAGCAATACTAGTTTGAATGTTTTTGTCAATGACAACGCTGAACAATTGCTACAAAAGGTTGCATATTGAACAAATACTTCAACGTAAAACCACCTCAGCTCCCTCGTGGAATGCACCTGATGCATCCAAATCCACCCTTATAGGTAATTTAGTTGAGCGGAAAGACTTCTGATACTATTAGAGTAATATGCGTGCGTGAGTGCGCGCGTGTGCATGCGTGCGTGCGTGAGTGCGTGCCTACGTGAATGCGTGGATTTATGCAAACGTGTGTTTACCACCTGTTTATGTCATTATGATGACCAACATGTATCGAAACTGTTGACATTCCTTAAAGCAGCGTATGAAATATGGTGACATTTTCATATCGACAATTTTGCAGCAGCAACAACACTACCTTCACAGCTATAGCCACAGCCACCGCCACCTCTGACATTCTTAATTTCCCATTGCATAAGGATGTGTATCAAACAACGTGTATTTTTGTACGAAATCGTTTTAAAGTGCAGACCAATTACACGGTGTATACCAGTTCGTTTATTCGTCCCAGAGCAAAGTTCGCTTGAACCTGCACGGAATCGTGTGGCGATTTGACCGGTCTTGCATCACGATAGTAGTTGGCGTACAGGTCGTCTATCAGCAGCGCCTCATGGTTGACGTAAGCTAGACAGCGTTAAAGTGAAACAAAAAAAGTTCATTATTAATAAATTATGGTAGTCCCTACGGGAATGTTCGTCAAGTATTTCTTGCAAAGCCGCCATATTAATCAGCCCTTTTATGGACTGAGTTACAATGTGGAAGTTTATTTATTAATAAATTATGGTAGTTGACAAGGAAACTTTGATAATTTATCAGCCCTTTTCTGTTCTGTTTTCGGTGTATTTTAATGTCATCCTCGGGGGCTTAACATTTAAGCATAATAAGGTTTATGCATGCACTTATACATGAGAACACGAAAGCAAGCAAGCACGCACGCACGCACGCACGCACGCACGCACGCACACATGCACTCACACAAGCACGCATGCGCACACAAGCACGAATGCACGCACTCACACGCACGCACCAACAGATACACACACACGCGCGCGCGCACACGCACGCACGCACACACAGGCATGCATTTTATTATTTTATTTTACTCCAAAGAACATTAGCTCGTATTGGGCTGTGCTCGCTGCCGCTGTCCTTACAAGTGGATCTTCCGTCACCGGAACTGAGGGGACATACTGTCCATCACATCCTCTGATTTCTATTTACCCCACAGCTGGAACATGATTGCTGGGGGTCGGGATGTGTCCACACACTGGTGGGCCCTGCACTCCGCACATATTGGGCTCATGCTGCTCCGCCAAGGTTTTTCGTTGCTGAACTACTAGATCCCATGCAGGTTTGGCCTGGAGCCGCAAGGTGTGCAGTTACCGTATGGTGTCGCAAGAAGGCACTGCATGAATCTTGACTGAGGAGAGAGTACATACCAGAAGTAAAGACTTACGCACTCGACTTTCTTTTTGCCTCGGATGAGGCTACCTGGCGGCTGAAGATGAATGCGGGAGGTCAGACGTAAGCTACTAACCACTACACTACGCTACAGCACTAGGCACTTCATCCAACCCTTGTGACAGAGTTACACACCACACTGTCATACCTACTTTTAATTTGGTGTTTGGTTGGGTCTTGGTGTTTCGTTACTGAATGTTTCTGGCCACCATATCCTTAGAAAATATCATTAGACATTTGTTTACATAACTTTCGATCTTCTGTAGCATGGATTTTGTAGAACGCCATGTTTCCCGCCGATACCTAAACACAGCCTTTACATTTCACTTAAACATTCGCAGTTCAGTTGATACTAATTTCTCTGGACTTCCGTATATTAGTATGTACAATGTTAGCGGTCCTTGCTTTCTCTGTCCTAGCCCTTACACACTGCTGTCTGCTCCTCTCTTGTTGTCCACTACGCTTATTATATGTGTGAAATACTTCACTTCATCTAGGAACGATTTATCAGATTGTGGTTGATGTGGTAAGCTCACACTCGCAGCACACTACTGGACCACAAGAAGCTGTACGGCGAATACGAGAGGTCACAAGACAATCAATTCCCTTGATAATGTCTGCTCCAGACCAACTGGTGGATCAGCCAAACCATCCCAAAGTACATAAATACGTCGCAGGATGGTTCGGCCCAAAACACACGCACACACACACACACACACACACACACACACACACACACACACACACACACACACACACACACACACACACACACACACACACACACACACACACACACACACACACACACACACACACACACACACACACTCTCTCTCTCTCTCTCTCTCTCTCTCTCACACACACACACACACACACACACACACACACACACACACACACACACACACACACACACACACACACACACACACACACACCTTTGTATGTAGGGCCCAAATGGAGGTAAGTAAATGTTCTACCATAGAATATAACAAGGCGTATTGTCACTGTTGTGTTTTGTTGCAAAATATGTTGTGATATGAAATCACAACAAGCACGCTTTATAATAGATATTTCATGGCTAACAGATTTCATGAGTTTACACATGCGAGAATCTTATTCAGCGCCTTGGATGGTTCACTGTAGGAAACCTTTATTTTTGTAACGTGTGTCTTTCAGGATGTTTCTCGAGGATTGCGTCTTAAACTGTTTTAGAACTCTTACCCCAAAACGCATATAGTTTTCATTGTTGGTGTCTAAGTTAAACTCCAATGATAGCATATTATTTTGACACCAAAAACTCCATCACCAATGGCGCTCTCAGTCGTGAAAACTGTATGTACACTCAATGACGGTTATAGAGTTTTCGTCTCATTTCCTTGTTATTGTGCTGGTTATTGTAGTCTGCAGGTCTACAAATCGATCATCTCAAAATAGTGCTTTCAGCCACCTCAACACCTGATGCCAAATTAGTCATATCCGCGTGCGACCGTTGATTTAATGGATATAAAAGACCAAGCCATGCACGAAGCTGGTGAATGATGACGAAACAGTTTTTTCTTGAATTTTGATAATTAGTCTCGCTGCAAGAGTATTTAGTCATCTGACAAAATAGGCGAGCGAGTCGCTTCTCCGAGAACGTCAACAGGCACACCGTGGTTAAATATTGAAGTTTATCAGATTCGTACCATGGCTAAATAGTATACGTTCATAAGATTCATAATGGCTTATCCAATATTGACAGAGAAGATTGTATCATGTGTGTTGCCTTCGTAGTTTTTAACCATTCTCCTCTCAAGCACGCACACGAACACGGGCACACGCACATGCACACACACACAAGGAGAGACAGAAAAGAGAGAGAGTGAGAGGCAGACATACATACAGCAGACAGACAGCCAGACAGACAGATTGACTGACAGACAAACAAACATACTGGCTGACTGACTGACTGAGAGACAAACAGACATAGTCACATATGTACGGACGTGTACACGCAGATATACACACACGTACGCACACACATGCATTTACGCATACACACGTATCAACATGCATGCACACGCACACACACACACGCACACGCACACACACATACACACACATACACACAAACCCACACACTAATACACGCACGATTATAGTTAGTTATATATCATAGCTAGATTTGAAGCCACTGTAACACTCACATTAAAGTGTGTTATTACTAATAAATCCAACCTTTACAAAATGCACAATCAAATTACAAAGGGATTTCCAGTGTATCATACATTTGGTTAATGGTCACATTTTGTGAGTATTACCCCTGTATTAGTCTTGCTCGTTTTATCTCATAGCACCACCACTTAACTGCTTCCACCGTTGACGTCAGAAAGCACCACAGAAACGCGGTCGTAATGAACCAAAAAAGAACCCGAGTTGGTGCCATGCCGAACATGTTGCAAGTGAGATAGAGTGATAGACCGCCACAAATTAATCTCGGTTAGTCACCTGTCCTGGGATTGGAGTATTGACGCAGACACCTTGTTTGACTGTTATCGTCAGATGGCACTACTGGTGCACTACTCATTATATCACAAGTCGTGTGTTATTAAAAATAACGGTGACATTTTAGGTTGAAGCCAGAGCTACAGTAATGTGTATTACATCCCAACGTATGAAGTAACCATCAGTTAATAATGCCATTTTAGTTAAAAATACATCCAATAAATCACACAGCGTTCGAGTGATATAATTAAGCAGAATGTATGTCGTTATATAAGCATTATCATATTATATCCTCGTCCAAAATTAGGCTGTTGATATTATGATAAGTTCTTCGCAACCGGACACTAAAGAGGTGGATTATAGATCAACGGAACAGTGGTTCGATGCCACCGATCGCCACATCAGCTCCTGGGCAATTCTATCAACGTGTTACTGTAGACATTAATAAAACATGCTTTTACGCAACGAATACACTAAAACAGAGGAATTGACTGATGATCTACAACACTTGCTACTAAATTATCTTACAATAAATTCGTTTAATGCCGCTGAGGTAAAGCCGCTGAGGTAATAGATATAACTATTGTAAACGTGTACGAATATGCGTCACTGCAATTGAATATATGTTTTAGATTCCGCACCATCTCCAAACGCGACGATTTGACAGGCAACTGCAATAATATCACATACATAATATGACAGATTGAAAATACATTCTGGATCCTCTGAGGTTTCGGTCAGACACAAGCTCCATTTGCCATCAGTGCATCTCATTGTATATTATTCAGCATGATGTTTGCGTTATCTTGTTGAGTTTTAGAACTGCACCAAGAATCAACACAGGACACAACCCACACAGTTGTAGTTTAACACTACTGTAATTGTTGCTACAGAGATGCGAACTATTAAGACATCTCGTTCAACTAATGTTGCAGTATGAAACTATTCTCGCGCAAATGGCAAATAGGTAACATATTCAGACAATTGTTGAAGGTATACGGTAGGTAGGGCAACATGATAATTAATTATTCTAAAATCTGGACGATAATTGGTTAACATGATCTATGCAAAATATAAGCTGTTTGAATTCAACCTAAATGACGAACCAGAGCAGGCAGTGGAAACTAGTAGCTACAAAAACACAGTCAGCAAAAATGTATAATTTGCTGGGTCCTTATCACATATTGGGATTAAAACATAATATCAGTTAAATGTCAAAACAAAATTGTACTTAATCAGTGTGGTCCTGCAAACGTCTTGATTGGCGGCTTGCAACTTAATTTGTGTTTTCATTTCTTCCATTTGTCGATCATGATTTTCTGGTGTACCTTTGATAACTTCCGCGATTTCGACCGCGACTGTACCTCCTGCGACACAGATACTACGTGATCCGTCTGTGATGTCGACCCTCCGTGATCTGTCTTAGATGTCGATCCCGCAAGGTCTGTCTTTGATGTCGAGCCTGTCTGTGATGTTGATCCTGCGTAATCCGTTTGTGACGTCGACTTTTCGAGATCCGTTTGTGACGTTGATACTGCGTGATCCATCAGTGATGTAGATCTTCCGTGACCCGTCTGCGATGTCAACTCATCGTGATCTATTTGTGATGTTGATCCTCTGTGATCCGTTGGCGACGTTGATCCTACATGATTAATCCAAAACGCCGACCCTCCACGATCCGTCTGTGATGTTGACTGCGGACGACCCGACGTCAAACTCACCCTTTGTGAGCCACTGGTAGATGGAAGAGAGGGTTTGGCTGTCGCGCATCTACAGGTCGTCTTCAATGTTCGTTGGCATTGCTTCTTCGCCCCGTCCATGTCCCCTCCTGCTGCAACGAACCTTGTCTCCGCCTCGTCAACGATGTTAACGCTCTGTAAACATGACACAAATGCATAACACAAATTTTGTAGGAGAATACAACAAAACAAAAGCTGCTAGAAAGTGTGGTGCTTGTTGCTGACAGATAGCCAGCCGGTCAGTCAACTATATGTACAGAGAGACCGAAAGACAGACATAGATATACATAAACTTACAGACATACAGAAAGACAGAGAGACAGAGATATACATAGACCTACAGGCAGACAGAAAAACAAACAGACATACAGAAAGACATACAGACATACATATAGACACTCGTAAAGACAGATAGACAGACATACAGACAGACGGACAGACATACAGACAGAGCGACAGAAAGACAGGCAGCGACAGAAACAGGCATAGAACGATCGAAACAGATCTAGACGTAAATGTACAGGGATAAAGAGACATACACTAACATAATCAGACAGATAGTCTGACAGACAACGAACGAAAGAAAATGAGTCAGTTAGTAAAGTTTCGAAGGAGTCAACCAGACATGAAGACAACCGAACAACAGGACGACTCGCTCATCAGACATCAAGAGAACCAATAACTAGCCAACCAACCAGCCAGCCAACCAAACAACCAACCAACCAACCAACCAAGAACCCAACCTGCCAGACAGCCAATCAATCAAATAACTAACCAAATAACCAACCAACCAACAACCAGCCAAACAACCATCCAGCCAGCCAGCCAACCAACCAAACAACCAATCAATCAACCAGCAAAACAACTAACCATCCAACCAACCAACCAACCAAGAAATCAACCAACCAACCTAACAACCAGCCAGCCAGCCAACCAACTTATCAAATGTGCAACCAACAAGACAATCAACCATCCAACGCACTTACCAGCAAACCAAACAGTCAGCCAACCAACCCACCATCCAACCAAGCATCTAACAAACAACCCAAACAGCCAAACAACTAACCAACTAACCAGCCAACTAATCAACCAACCAACAGAGCAACCAACCAAATAACCAACCAACCAGCCAACCAACCAACCTACCAACTAAGCAACCAACCAGACAACCAACCAATCAAACAAACAGCCAACCAACCAATCAACAAATCTACCAATCAACCAACCATCCATCCAACCAAGCAACTAACCAACCAGCCAATCAGCCAAATAAACAACCAACTAACCAGCCAGTTAATCAACCAACCAAACAACCAGCCAGGCCAACAACAACCCAGCCAGCCACCCAACCAACCAACCAACCAACCAGCCAACCAAACACCAATCCAACCAAACAACTAATCAACCAATCAGCCAGCCCAACAATCAACCAACTATGCAACCAACTAACCAAACCAAACATCCAACCAGCCACCACCCAGCCAACCAACCAGCCAACCAAAATACCAATCAACCAACCAACCAAACAACCAACCAACCAACCAAGCAACTAGACAAACAAACAAACAACCAATCAACCAAATAATGAGCCAGACAGCTAACCAATCAGCCAACAAGCTAACAAAACAACCAATCAACACCAACACAGCCAGCCAAACAACCAAACAAACAGCAAACCACCCTAACAAACAACCAACCACCAACCCACCAGACAACTAGCAAACCAACCAACGAGACAACTAACCTGCCAGCCAACGAAACAGCCAACCAAACATCCAACTAAACAAACATCCAGCCAGCCAACCATCCAACTAGCAAGCCAACCAATCAACCAACCAACCAACCAATCATCTAACCAGCCAGCCATCTAACCAACCAACCAACCAACCAACCAACCAACCAACCAACCAAACAAACAAGCAGCCAGCCAGCCATCCAACCAACTACCCATCCAACCACACAGTCAAGCAAACAAACAGCCAACCAACCAATCAACCTAACAGCCAGCTAAACATCACTACTAGTAACCAACCAACCAACCAACCAATCAACCATCCAGCCTACCAAACAAACAGCCAGCCACCAAGCCAACTAAACAACTGACCAACTAAACGACCAACCAACCAACCAGCCACCCACTAAACAGCTAATCAGCCAAGTAATCAACCAACCAACAAACCACACAACCACACAACCACACAACCACACAACCAGCCAACTAACCAACCTGCCAAACAGCTAACCAACCAAAGAACCATGCAACCAGCCAGATAACCAGCCATCCGACCATCCAGGAACCAAACAACCAAACTACAGCCAACCAGCAAGCCAACCAACCAATCACACAGCCAACCAACTAATCAGACAACCAACCAAAAAACAATAAACGAAATAACCATTCAACCAACCAGCCAATCAACAAGCCAATCAAACAACCATCCAGCCATCCAGCCTGCCAGCCGGACAGCCAGCCAGCCAGCCAGCCAGCCAGCCAGCCAGCCAGCCAGCCAGCTAATCAACCAAGCTGCCAACCAACCAACCAACCAACCAACTACCCAATGACACAACCAACCAACCAGCAAACCAACCAGCCATTCAACCAACCAACCAGCCAGCCAACCAATCATCCAACCAACAATCCACCCAGCCAAGCAACCAACCGACCGACCAACCAACCAACCAATCAACATACCAACCAACCAGCCAGCCAGCCAGCCAGACAGCTGGCCAGCCAGCCAGCCAACCAACCAACCAACCAACCAACCAGCCAGCCAGCCAGCCAGCCAGCCAGCCATCCATCCATCCATCCATCCATCCAACCAACCAACCAACTTACAAACCAACCAACCAAAAACCCAGTCAACCAACCAACCAGCCAACCAACAAACCAGCAAAACAACCAACAAGCCAACCAACCAACCTGCCAGCTAGCCAGCCAACCAACCAACCATCCAGCTAACCAGCCAACCAGCCAACCAACCAGCCAACCAACCAGCCATTTAACCGGCCAACAAACTAGTCAGCTACCCAGAAAACCAACCAACCGAGCAGCCAACCAAACAAGTATAACCAACCATGCGACGAGCCAGCCTGACATCAACTGAGACAGTGTGATTGAAATAAAGGTAATACATAATTTGAATTTGGGAACACAAGACGTACTCAACCACTTATAGAAATGGGCTGCCACGCTGCTGCACGCCATGATCTCGTCATCATCATGGACGTCAAGATTGACCTTTGCTCGAAGCGCCGTCAAAATGTCCAGCTGCGTGATGGCGAACTCTGCAAACAAACAGCAAACCACCCTAACAAACAACCAACCACCAACCCACCAGACAACTAGCAAACCAACCAACGAGACAACTAACCTGCCAGCCAACGAAACAGCCAACCAAACATCCAACTAAACAAACATCCAGCCAGCCAACCATCCAACTAGCAAGCCAACCAATCAACCAACCAACCAACCAATCATCTAACCAGCCAGCCATCTAACCAACCAACCAACCAACCAAACAAGCAGCCAGCCAGCCATCCAACCAACTACCCATCCAACCACACAGTCAAGCAAACAAACAGCCAACCAACCAATCAACCTAACAGCCAGCTAAACATCACTACTAGTAACCAGCCAACCAACCAACCAACCAACCAACCAACCATCCAACTGCGCAGCCAACCAATCAATATAAACACAAAAATGCGACGAGCCAGCCTGACATCAACTGAGACAGAGTGACTGAAATAAAGGTAGGGAACACAATACGTACTCACCCACTTGTAGAAGTGGGCTGCCATGCTGCTGTACGCCGTGATCTCGGCTTCACCATAGGCGTCAAGGATGACCAATGTTCGAAACGCCGTCACAATGTCCAGCTGCGCGATGTCGAACCCTGCAATCCGTCGCTGAAGACTCTCTTTCGCCCTCTTCCCGATCCATACTCCAACTTGCTTCCATTCCTCACAAGGGAAGCAGAAGCTGGTTAAGAACCGGTGATGTTTAAGCATGACAAAGAGAGTCAGTCAGTCAATTGGTAGCTCCAACTAGACTGTTTAGCCTGCGCGTGAGGTTCGTTTGTTCTAGGAATATGATGTCGTATTACAAAAAAATATATTAAGCGCTAACTTTGGATAATGGTAAGTGCTTCCCTTTCGAGAGTCCTATGCCTGCCTGCCTCTTTCTATATGCATTCCTTTCCTCTTACCTACCTATTGGCGATGTATAGTTAGTATTAATTTTAGAGTTATTTGCACAAATTGAGTTGCCTGTCATTCCCCAGGTGGCGACACTATAGGGACATGCTAAAAATGTTACCTGATGCATGCAATACCGTAGTTTTGCGAGAGCAATTGAATGGTCATGGAGTCGAGTTTAATTTCAGCATATTGTAATGTTGACTGCCAATGTTTTAATGTACCATGTGTGGGTGTAAGTTAGTGTATTATCTGACAACGATGCCATCGTACAAGCTCTGTTTATAGTAGACGATGTCAAGGAGGAGAGGCAACAAACTGAACTGTTACACGCAGTGTAGCGCAATGTTGCAGGGTGGTGCCACGAACAAAGACTTGGAAGTGACCGGTCTACGACAGCTTACACCCGTCAGTGTAGCAACAAATAGCAACAAACAAATGACAGCAGTTGTCACTTTTATGGTATTTTGAACTTGTAGCGCAGCTTCAACAGGTAAAATACATTAAATACTTACCGTTAAGTTTGTTAAATGCATTTTCAATGGGGAGATCAGCGTTCAGTTATCCAAGGAAACGAAGGAACGTAGAAGGAACTATAATTACATTGGCTTTGAGTTAACATACCAATACATAAATTGAACGATTTTGGCACTGCCTCGTCTGTTCACTGCCTCGCCTTCAGGTCGTCGTCTTGTTCTCCCAGCAGAAGCAGTGTCGCTCTCGTCACCTCCTGTATCGCTGCCTGGGGCTTCAAGTAAGACTTTATCTCCGCAATCGACATATGTCGTTTGGTTTGTACATGACTACGTGTTAAACATTAACACACACACGAGCGTACACACGCACACTTCCACAGACACAGAAACACACACACGCAAACACGCACACACGCACACACACACACACACACACACACACACACACACACACACACACACACACACACACACACACACACACACACACACAAACACACACACACACACACACTCACTCACTCACACACACATACACACACACGCTATATATTTTATAATGGTCGATTCTCACGAAACATGGACCCTTTTGCTGTAGGGGGTGCCCTACGAAAGAAAAAAATCTGGACTTGGCCACCAGACTATGGTGAATATAACAGTGACTAAACATAGTTCGCATATGTTAATGCATCCCACAAATTGGCCAATAATGTTTCTCTACGAAGTAGATTCAGCTTTGAAGAAACAGTCCATTCAATGCCAGGGTATGGTGTATTACCTATCTACCACGCCACAGATTTCGTCACTTCTGGTAATAGAATGTTGCATGTTGACGGGTAAAATCTGGTCCTTGATTAATCTCTGCAGCATATGAGAGAGAGAGAGAGAGAGAGAGAGAGAGAGAGAGAGAGAGAGAGAGAGAGAGAGAGAGAGAGAGAGAGAGAGAGAGAGAGAGAGAGAGAGAGAGAGGAGAGAGAGAGAGAGAGAGAGAGAGAGAGAGAGAGAGAGAGAGAGAGAGAGAGAGAGAGAGAGAGAGAGAGAGAGAGAGAGAGAGAGAGAGAGAGAGAGAGAGAGAGAGAGAGAGAGAGAGAGAGAGAGAGAGAGAGAGAGAGAGAGAGAGAGAGAGAGAGAGAGAGAGAGAGAGAGAGAGAGAGAGAGAGAGAGAGAGAGAGAGAGAGAGAGAGAGAGAGAGAGAGAGAGAGAGAGAGAGAGAGAGAGAGAGAGAGAGAGAGAGAGAGAGAGAGAGAGAGAGAGAGAGAGAGAGAGAGAGAGAGAAGAGAGAGAGAGAGAGAGAGAGAGAGAGAGAGAGCGTGCGAAGAAACATCGGCCTTTACATTGAACACTCTGCAGTTGTTGAACCAGTGGCATATATATAAAGCCTACATTATGCTAGTGTTATGTAAATCACACCAACTTCACACATGTTGTAATCGAGGTAACATTGTGACTAGCCTGCTGCCTGTCTTATTCATGACCTTAATTAAACAGACGATCTTGCTGTAAATAACATTGGTTCGACTTCTAGTTGTTTCCAGCGCTCCGCAACGTTCCATTAACTGAATAGTCTTTATTAGTGTGGTTACAATGTAATGATCTTATGAGGTCTAATTCAACTAGTCAGCCTTTTTTAGAACATTATCGCCAAATCGACGAGTTAGAGTTATGATGCTGCCAGTGCGACCTATAGTTGTTTTTACGATGTCATGCGATTCGTTGTTCTTTGTTTGTAAAGTGTGTGTGGAATTATCAAGTCTAAGCATTGCAGTGCCTACTAATTAATTGCCAAGCCTGTTACGTCTTCAAACCTGTTGTTCTCCAGTATAATATACCTTGACGACACTAATTGGACTTTGGCTCGCTCTAACAATAACACCATGTGAGGTCACGCGTATCAGGTACGCATCATTTGTTATGTTGTCCTACGTATAGTTGTTCATTGAATGCCTGGTGTAAATAAGATGAGCATGCGAATTGTTTACTGTACACGAATTCACAATAAACGTAGTATGACTGAACAATTACGCACCATAATAATTAAGATATTGTCACGTTTTTCTATTTCCTAATAATTCTCTACGGGTTTGCAATGTGATGCAAACTTTCTAGAGAGTCTTACTGTTAAATTTGCCTCACGGCATTATAATTATTATGCGATTATTATGCGACTCGAGAATGTCACGTCTATATTTTTTTTTTAAGTGCACCATTTCCTTGGTAGTAAGATGTCGAAAGAGAACTGGTGGTTGATACCAACTGACTATTTTTTCTGACACATTATAGCACGACGATTAAGTTGGAAGTATTCTGAATCGTATTTTTGTGGAGGATGTGTTCATTTGGTTCGACTGTAGAATTGATAAAACCGTTTAAATCTTAATATTAAAATCTTATACATTAATAGGCTAACTATGGAACCCCGTAAGTGCAGCTAATCCTAGCGCAGAGGTTCACTGGTCTCCTATTGTGTGCATGAACTTATTATTATTATGATACATTATGGTAACTGGACTCTAAAGCGATGGATTGTTGATCGAAGGAACACTGGTTCGATGCCACCGATTGCCGTTTCAGCTCCTGGGCTAATTTATCAACGTACTACAGCAGACATTAATTCAAACATGCTTCTACGCAACAAATACACTAAAATACAGGAATTGACAGATGTGCTACAACACTTGCTATTAAAATGTCGTACAATTAATTTCTTTGATGCCGCTGAGTAATAAATACAATTCATGTAAACTCGTACTTCTGTACGTGTCAATCAAATTGAATAATTTGTTTTAGATTCAGCAAACAAAATCTCCAAACTTGACGATTTGACAGACATCTGCAATAATCACATAGAAAATATTACGGATTGGACATTTACAGACTCTGGATCTTCTGAGGTTTCTGTCAGACACAAGCTCTATCTGCCATCATTATATCTCGTTGTTTGCTATTCAGCATGGTGTTTGCGTTATGTTGTTGAGTTTTAGAACTGCACCAAGAATCGACACAGAACACGACCAACACAACTGCAGTTGTTTAATACTACTGTAGTTGTTGTTACGGAGACGCGAACTATTAACAAATTGTCGTTCACGTTATGTTGCAGTATGAAACTATACACACGCAAATGGCAGTTGTTAACATATTCAGCTAATTGTATACGGTAGTTAGGTCAAAATTATAATTAATTTATTCAAAAATCTGGAAGATAATTGTTTAAAATTATCTATTTAAAATATAAGCTGTTTGAATTCACCCTAAAAGTCGAACCAGAGCAAGCAGTGGAAACTAGTAGCTGCAAAAACACAAACAGTTAGCAAAAAGGTATAATTTTATAATGTCCTTATCATATATTGGGAGTAAATCATAATATCAGTCAAATGTCAAGAAACAAAATTGTAGTTAATCAGTGTGGTCCTGCAAACTGTTTGACTAGCGTCTTCCAACTTAAGTTGTGTTTTTGCTGATCTTAATTAATACTACATTTGTTGATCATCATTTTCTGGTGTGCCTTTGATAACTCCCGCGATTTCGAGTGCACTTCCTTGTGTGATGTTGACCTTTCACGATCCGTTGGCGATGTCGACCCTGCATCATCCATCCGGGACGCCGATCCTCCACCATCCGTCTGTGACGTTGACCGTCGACGACCCGATGTCAAACTCAAACGAGAGGGTTTGGCTATCGCGCATCTAGAGGCCGTCTTCGAGGTGCGTTGGCATTGCTTCGTCGCCTCGTCCATGTCCCCTCCTGCTGCAACGAACCTTGTCTTCGCCTCGACAACGATGTCAACGCTCTGTAAACATGTCTCATGCCATCAGACGCATTGTAGGAAGGGAAAATGATGCATGACACAAATATGTAGGACAAATCAACAAAACAAAAGCTGCTAGAATATGCGGTGTTGTCGCAGACAGAGAGCTAGCCGGTCACTCGGCCATACGTACAGAGAGACAGAAAGACAGACAGACAGGGACATACATAGACAGACATACATACAGACAAGAAAACAGACAGACATAGAGACAGATAGTCAGACAGACAGACATACATACATACATACAGACAGACAGACAGACAGACAGAAAGACATACAGACAAGACAGAGACATACATAGACAGACAGAGACATACATAGACAGACAGACAGGCAGACAGAGACATACGTAAGCAGACAGACAGGCAGACAGACACAGGCAACGAGATGGACAGACAGAGACAGGCAACGACAGGAACAGACAGAGACCGATAAAAACAGTCATAGACAGAGACAGGCAACGACAGGAACAGACAGAGACCGATCAAAACAGGCATAGACATACACATAGAGGGACATAGAGACGTACAGAAACAGAAAGAGACAGATTATGTGACAGAGAACGAACGACAGTAAATGAGTCAGTTAGACAAGGTTTGAGGCAGTCAACCCGACAAGAAGACAACAGAACAACAGGACGACTTGCTCATCAAACAACAATATAACCAACAATCAGCCAGCCAACCAACCAACCAACTAATTAACCAACCAACAACCAGCCAACCAGCCAACCAGCCAACCAGCCAACCAGCCAACCAGCCAACCAGCCAACCAGCCAACCAGCCAACCAGCCAACCAGCCAACCAGCCAACCAGCCAACTAGCCAACCAGCCTTCCAGCCAACCAGCCAACCAATGAACCAACCAACCAACAACCAGTCAACCAAGAAACCAACTATCCAACCAATAAGCCAACCAGCCAACCAACCAGCCAGTCAGTCACCCAGCCAGCCAGCCGGCCAACCTGCCAACCAACCAACCAACCAACCAACCAACCAACCAACCAACCAACCAATCATCCAACCAACCAACTAACAAACCAACTTGCAAATCAACCGTGCAACGAGCCGGCCTGCAATCAATTAATACAGAGTGACTGAAGTAAAAGTAATACATTGCTTGAATGTAGGAAACACAAGACGTACTCACCCACTTGTAGAAGTTGCTGCCACGCTACTGTACGCCGTGAACTCGGCATCATAATAGGCGTCAAGGATGACCTTTGCTCGAAGCGCCGTCAAAATGTCCAGCTGCGTGATGGCGAACTCTGCAATCCGTCCATGAAGACTCTCTTCCCCCCTCCTCCCGATCCACACCCCCACTTGCTTCCATTCCTCACAAGGGAAGCAGAAGCTGGTTAAGAATCGGTGATGTTTACGCATGACAACGAGAGTCAGCCAATCAGTAGCTCCAGCTAGATTGCTTAGCCAGTTCGTTTTTCCTAGGAATATGATGTCGTACTAAATATATATATATATATATATATATATATATATATACATATATATATATATATATATATATATATATTATTCGCTAACTTTGGATAATCGTAAGTGTTTCCCTTCCGTGGCGCCTACGACTATTTGTTTCTTTCTATATGCATTCCTTTCCTCTGATTAACCAATTAACGATGTATAGTTAGTATTAATTTTTCGAGTTATGTTTAGTGTATATATTGAGATGTCTGTCATTCACCAGGTGGCGACACTATGGGGAGATGCTAAAATTATTAACTGCACCATGCAAATCCGTAATTGGCGAGAGCAATTAAATGGTCATGGAATGGAATTTCAACATATTGTAATGGTGACTGCCAATAGTTTGTTGTCCCATGGGAGGGTGTAAGCTAGTGCATATTTATCTGAAGACGATGCGAACGTATAGGCACTTTTTATAATACATAGATAGTACGATTTTGCACTGCCTCGTGTACCCCCTGCCTCGTGTATCCCCTGCCTCGTGTATCCACTGCCTCGTGTATCCACTGCCTCACCTTCAAGTCGTCGTCTTGTTCTCCCAACAGAAGCAGTGTCGCTCTCATCACTTCCCGTATCGCTGCCTGAGGCTTCGCGTAAGACTATATTTCTGCAATCGGCAACTGTCGTCATGACGAATAGTTTGTACATGTCTCTGAGTTAAAATGTGCTCGATTCTCACGAAACCTGGACCTCTAATTCATTTATGCCATTCAAACATACTTCAAGGGTTACGCGCAACTACTACGTCATATGATATATACTACGCAACTACTACGTCATGTGATATATACTACGCAACTACTACGTCATGTGATATATACTACGCAACTACTACGTCATGTGATATATACTACGCAACTACTATATCATGTGATATATACTACCCAAAATAGATAAGCGAGCGAAAAATTAACAACTGTCAAACACGTTCCAATAATGCCTTTTTAACGACTGCTAGTACCAATACGGTTCGTCGGATCCCAACAATATTGATGTCATTTGAAAGTTTAAGCGTTCTGCTATTCAAACATATAAATGGTTTCCTGATAATCATTCCTAAAATTAACCGAAAACGGACCTACAACCGGGCCCGTTCCGGTGTCTTAGACACTGCGAACCATGTTGTTTTGTTGACACAGTTCACCAATCTACCGATTGAAGCACCACTATCTGATTTCATGGTATAAGCCCCACCCACTTTCAAACGGCTGCTAAAATGACATACGAGAAGTAGGCGTGACGTCACAATCACGTATATCAACCAACCAACGCAACGAATTATGTGACGTACTTTATTGTGACGTCACGCCGACGTAGAGATATATCGGTTTCGCTGCGATCAAAGCACATTAGTTTCGCCGCGGTTTAAAAGTGGGTGGATCTTATAACATGAAATCAAGAAATGGTGAAGTGCGCATGTCTGAACCTATGCAAATGAGGAAAACAGCGCCGCAATCGGAAGATTAGTGTACTGAGTACCCGCCGCCAACATCTTTCGGAACCGTACAGAACACCGAAAACGGCATGATTGTAGGTCCATTTATCGGTGTTCTTTGAACGGTTACCGGGAAATCTAGATGTCGCTAGAATAACAAAAAGTGCATCCTTTCAAATGATACCAAGATCGTCGGGACAGGACGAGCCGTGAGGGTGCTAGCGACCGTAGAATTTCATGTCTTAGACGTGTTCTGAGTTGTTCATTTTTCGCTTGCTTATCTATTTTTGATACTACGCAACTACTACGTCATGTGATATATACTACGCAACTACTACGTCCTGTGATGTATACTACGCAACTACTACGTCATGTGATGTATACTACGCAACTACTACGTCATGTGATATATACTACGCAACTACTACGTCATGTGATGTATACTACGCAACTGTTACGTCATGTGATGTATACTACGCAACTACTACGTCATGTGATATATACTACGCAACTACTACGTCATGTGATATATACTACGCAACTACTACGTCGTGTGATATATACTACGCAACTACTACGTCATGTGATATATACTACGCAACTACTACGTCATGTGATGTATACTACGCAACTACTACGTCATGTGGTGTATACTACGCAACTACTACGTCATGTGATATATACTACGCAATTACGACGTCATGTGATGTATACTACTCAACTACTACGTCATGTGATGTATACTACGCAACTACTACGTCATGTGATGTATACTACGCAACTACTACGTCATGCGATGTATACTACGCAACTACTACGTCATGTGATGTATACTACGCAACTACTACGTCATGTGATGTATACTACGCAACTACTACGTCATGCGATATATACTACGCAACTACTACGTCATGTGATATATACTACGCAACTACTACGTCATGTGATGTATACTACGCAACTACTACGTCATGTGGTGTATACTACGCAACTACTACGTCATGTGATATATACTACGCAACTACGACGTCATGTGATGTATACTACGCAACTACTGCGTCATGTGATGTATACTACGCAACTACTACGTCATGCGATGTATACTACGCAACTACTACGTCATGCGATGTATACTACGCAACTACTACGTCATGTGATGTATACTACGCAACTACTACGTCATGTGATGTATACTACGCAACTACTACGTCATGCGATATATACTACGCAACTACTACATTATGTGATATATACTACGCAACTACTACGTCATGTGATGTATACTACGCAACTACTACGTCATGTGATATATACTACGCAACTACTACGTCATGTGATGTATACTACGCAACTACTACGTCATTTTATATAACTATTATTTAGCCGATACCACGCAAAACAGGGAGATAATTATTCCAATAGTAATTATTATATGCAAGCCTTAAATAGATTACATTTGTTTGCATGAACAATTGATGTGTAATCCCAGTTAAAGTTTGCCGAGATCATCTTTCACCTAAAAAACACGAAAGTGGACAGAAAATGCGATACCACGTGAAAGCATTTTAATAGCATTATACATTAGTAATATATATATATATATTTATTTGGCATACATATTGCATTTAGCTTATTTTCCACGGGATCAAAAATAAATACTCCCCATTACATACCTGGATGAGATACACAGACTTAACTTGCTAAGCGATATCCGCGAATATAATACCACGCGAAACGCAGTTTGTTTTGACATGAAATAACACACTGATATCACCTAACAGTAAAACCCTGAGCTACACATTGACACGTGTATCCAAAGCCGTTATAACTGTGACATATTTGGGTTTTAAATATTAGTGCAATATTTTAAAAGACATTATTCGTTAAAAAATCTTGATAAATTATTATCAGGGTGTGCTGTATATATCGCACAATAACTAATTTGACAATGTTGCGTATATTTTATTATAGAAATTTACGTAAAATGTGTTCGTTTTATTGGTGCATAACTTTGCGAATGTCCATGTTATGTCTGTCATCTGGGGATACAACATGTGGAAGAAATGGATTAATTAACCCTGAATATGTTGGTATAGACAACAATATCATGTTTCTATATTGTGTAGAAGCTGATATATTCGGACACATTATTTCCATGGCAGCCATTTTGTTTTTCAATATGGCCGTCATATGAGAATAGTGCAAGTGGCACGACTGGATTCCTTGACCTTGAAACATATGAGCCACCTATGGATTCGTTGTAGTCTTCTATATCAAGAGGCAATAAAATTATGCTCGTAAAACGTATATGCATGGCAGCCATCTTGAATTTCAATATGGCGGTCATCTGAGGATATAGCATATGACAGAAATGGATTCCTTGACCCTGAATATGTTGGTTTAGACACAAAGAACGTGTTTTTATGTTGCTTAGAAACTGAGATATCCGGATAATGGATTTCCATGGCGGCCATCTTGAATTTCAATATAGACGTCATCCTTGGATACTGCACATGACAGAAATGAATTCCTTGACCTTGGACATGTTGGTTTGGACACCAAGATCATGTTTCTATTTTGTTTAGAAGCTGATATATTTGCTTATTGGATTTCCGTGACGGCCATTTTAAAAATCAATATGGTAGTTAGGTACCATGTCAATAGCGATGGATACCTAGCTTTATATGATTCTACATACCATAAACAACATATGTGCCAATTTTCATGCTTTTGTCAAAAAGTGCACAATTCGTGTAATGTCTGGCTCTTAGCCGCTGTACTATTAGCACAATAGTGAGTTTAGTTGTAGAGACTGTAAACAGGTAGAATCAAATGGACAGTTGTGAGGTTTGTAGCACAAGGCAACACGAGAGAATAAAGTCTAGTTGTCAACACGTGTTGTTTCATCATCGCTATGATATTGTTTCTTGTTAGTAATTAGAACACGCTAGAAGTGGTGACCCTGGCGTGATATTTGCGTTATACGCCATATGCATTTTCCGGAGACACATAGGTGAGACAACAGCAAAAGAATCAATTACTTAGTCCATCCGCAAGTTTGCTCCGGCTCGTCATGGCTAAGCTCACACCGGCACTCCGGCACTCGGCTTGGCTAAGTGCGCATCACGCTTGATCGCACACGCCTGCTTTGTCCGTGGCGTCACGCTAGACTGCACCAATAGCGATGGCTGAGCGTTTACAGACGGTTTTTATCGCGTCGGTCGTCGGCAAAGAGACGCATAATGACTATCGCTACCCGGTTTGACAGTGTGAGAGGAGAGAGTGATGCTCGGGAAACCATATAGGTCCTTCTCAAGAACATGTTCGGAGCTCTCGACAAGTTTCGCAAGCTCGATTGTGAGCTCTTGCCGTTGTTGGAGGCTACAGAAGTGAGCGGTGCGCCTCATGGAAACGGACTGTTCTTCGGGACATTGAAATGTCTGAGACTCACATCACTAAGGCAGAACATGTTATTTTCGAAGCAAGCCGCTAAATCGAAACACATCCTGCTCATCCACCCGCGGCGATGCCAACAGTTCCCACGTTGAGCGATTTTCGTTCGATGACACACGACGACTGCCGTCTATGGTTTCAACAGCTAGAGGACGTCTTCAGTGTGCAGGGTATCACATCGCAGATCAACAAATTTGCTGCACTTATTACCCTGCTGTCGGAAGAAGAGGCATGCTCTCATGTGATCCATCCCATTTTAGGAATGGATTTTTTTCAAGAGGGAAACGGAAAACGCTTCCTGATAGCCACATTCAAACGATGTCTAATCGATCGCGTTACCTTGGACGAGCGTTCAGTGGAAACGGTGTGCTCATATGTCTATTCAGTGACTCCTACCGTTGATCGCTGTGCGGAATTCAATGACGACGAATATGCTCGACTGTGGAGGGATTTTCCTGAAGTCACCGACCCCAGTATGAGCAAAGTGGTTACCTTGACTACGCCTCTACACATTACGACGGAGGTTGCACCGGTATGCACGCCATGTCGGAAGCTTCATGGCGAGAAGAAGGTTCAAGTCGAGAAACAATTCCGACAGTGGGAGAGAGAGGGGGTCATTGAACGATTTGAATCTAGTTGGGCATCTCAGATCCATGCAGTAAAGAAACAAATAGCTCATGGCGTGTATGCGGAGATTTTCGGCGACTAAACAACGTGACAAAACTGGACAGATATCCGCTTCCGGCATTGACGAATTTCAGCGATTGGTTGGCTGATGGCACGGTGTTTAGCAATGTCGACCTTCGACAGGCCTTCCAACACGTATGCGTTCACGAAGCATCAGAAGACAAAACGGCCATCGTTACGACACGTGGCCTCTTCAAATTCTTCCAAATGCCATTCGGTCTGAAGAACGCGGCGCAGTGTTTCCAGCGGAACGTCCACCAAATTCTCAGTGATCTGCCGTTCGCGAATTTTGTGTACATGGACGATGTGATCGTGGGTAGCGAGAACAAAGAGGATCACGTCAAAGACTTGCGCAGTCTCTCCCAGAGGCTCAAAGAAAATAGACTCCTCTTGAACAAGAAGAAATGTCAACTTAGCCGATCGTCCCTCACGTTTTTCGGTCGTGGATTTGACTCGTGGGGCATTTCAATTCCACCTGAACGAGTGGAAGCCATCAGAAGATTCCCAGTACCTAAAACGCCAAAAGACCTCGAGCGCTTCCTGGGTATTTGTGCGTTTTTTTACCGATTTGTTCGACATGCGTCTTTGGGAAGATGGCGCCTCTTACCCAACTCAAGAACATCTCCAGACGAAAGGAATTTGAGACGGCTTGGCTTCCTGTACACGATCCTGCATTTGCGGCTGCCAAAGTAGCGATCGCAAACCCAACCCTTCTGGTACATCCATTTCCAAAAGCACGTACAATAATTTGGTGTGATGCATCTAATATCGCGGTTGGGGCCGTCCTGGTACAATTCCAACGGGGAATGTGGAAGCCGTTAAGCTTCTGGAGTAAGGAGCTGAACAAAGCACAACGCACCTACTCGGCTACTGACAGAGATCTACTCGCGGTGTCCAATGTAGTAGGAAAAATCCGCTCCTATCTAGAAGGGCAGCCGATCATCGTTAGGACGGACCACCAGCCTCTCGTTGGTGCCTTGACCAAAAAGGCAGATACGGCTCTCCTAGTCCCAAGACGCCGTTTGTTCAAAATAGCACAATTTGTAGACCAACTCCACTACATGAAGGGCAAGAGAAATACAGTTGCAGACGCATTGTCGCGCAGTAAGCTACAGCCGAAAGAGCCGATACTTTCAAATGTTTCTTCCTTCTCTGGGTTACATGACGAATTCTTTCCAGAGGACTCGTTTCCTGCGACAGCGAGACCTACTGAGCTGGCAACTCCGGGCGCCGGTGTTTGTTCCTGCGACTTTCCTTGCAGCAACTACAGTAGCCAGTCCTAAAGAGCCACAACACGAACTGGCAGTGGCGACTTATACTTCGAGTACAGACATCGAAGCTGATGATTTCGCCGCGTCAGTCTTGGCTTGTAAGACCATTTTCACACCGGACCCGTCAACCGCTGTCACCGTGCTGACGCCGAGAGAGGTTCGCGTTGCCCAGGAGAACGACATGGCATTACAGCATTGGATCAAGCATCACAAGGATGACAATGTGTCTGTTGACAGCTTACGTCCGTTTTACGAGATGGACGCCAATTGTCAGACCAGTCAAGTTACCGACAAGACGGACAATTGTAAAATGACAAATGGAGGGAGAAATCGTGGTCGTTCTAGGCCCACAAGAACAGTGCGTAAACCAAACCGATTGGAGATCGGGTTGGTAAATTGATTGTCAAGAACGTTACATTCGTAACTAGCGCGAGGTCATCTGTAGAGACTGTAAACAGGTAGAACCTAATGGACAGTTGTGAGGTTTGTAGCTGAACGAAACAGTAATAATATCTAGTTGTCAACACGTGTTGTTTCATCGTCGCTATGATAATGGCTCTTGCTAGTAATTAGAACACGCTAGATAATTATTATGATTTTGTTGTCGGGGACATATTAAACATTAACATGTGTTATTCAAAAAACATAATGTACTGACCTTCTCATTAATGCATATCACCATAAATTGTAGATTAATAGCAGCATGTGTTGTCTATGCATTCTCTTGTATGTAGTATATATGCGTTTCGCGGGGTATCAATTATTTACCAAATAACGTATTCATGCTTTGTGTTTTTTATAAAGACAATTTTCACTAACAATGAGAACTGGTGTGCAGTAGTATAGAAAACACACCAGGAATGTGATTCTCATCGAGGTGAGCTATGAAATCTGATGTTCTAACAGGAATTCACTGACGACGTGCGACCCTTGGTGAATACTCGGAACAATGACTGATGGAAAAGGCCGTGCGATGGTGTGTGCCGTGTTACAAAGAGTAAGTGGAAATTGCAGTGAAGAACTGATTTGTACTGAGGCACAAAAACATTCTACAACCGCTTCGTTACAAAGAAAACAAAATTAACGGTAGTCTATGCATCTTCCATCTCAGTCAAAGCTAGCTACTGACTTAACCACCACTTATGATATATCAAGCGATATTACAGAAAATCCTGCTACTGTTAACCCCATATGTGAAATATCATAAAATAAAATAAAATCGTTATGTATATAGACGATGACTTCATTGCTGTAAAACATGATACCACGTGGTACGTAGAGGAGGTAAAGGACGCCATCTTTGTTAAAGACACTAGCCCGAGGCTGGTTCAGGAAAAGCGGGATATAAAGAATGGGAAATGTTATAGCAAGTAACATCGCAAACCTTTATCGGCAGTGTGTACGACATTATAGCCAACGACAACAACATTCTGTATAATGATGATATATTTGAACGAAACCTGAGGCCAGTTGTGTTAAATTTATAACGATTGTAACATAATGATATGGATAGTATAATATTATCGTTAAATGGTTAATCATAAGTTAACTAATTACACGAGTACATCATGGAATTGTACCAATTCTTCTGGAAGAAACGAATCAACGCGAAAAGCGATACCAACGCATACGTTTCTGTAATTGTTGTACCAAGACTTCTTTTAAGAAATGTTATTGTTGTGGTTTTATTGCTAATACACATACCACTTACCGTTAAAGCAAAATATGTGTTAACCAGCTATTCTGTGCATGCTGTTGGGACTGTTAAGAACACGTTCTATTAATTGTGTTATGGTTAAGTCAGAAACGAAATTGCAAATCAACATATGTTGTTGAATATGTTTGACCATTTGTTTTCTGTCAAGCTAGATATGAAGTATTCTCGATAAAGTTAATATAAATATGTCATTAGGTATTGGACTGGAACCCAATTATAACAAATATAAGCGATACCCGCGAAACACATTTTCTTAGTCCGCATTCATAATATTATTAATGATCCCACAAAACTAACAACATTATTGTCTACGTACAACATAAGTAAACTTATAACATTTGACATTGTATGATGTATGATGTGGAAGGAGTTGTATCAAATATGGTCAACTTAAGCAACAAGAAAACTATTAAGCCGTGCGTTGACAGCTGATGAATTTACATTACACATGACGGTTTATGTATTCTATATACAAGCAAGCCAAACAAATGCGTAATGTCTAATATTATAGAGACACGAGCTGCTGGAAGAGAGACGGTCCACGTGGTATTACACGTGGTATCACTCGAATCGGGCATATAACTTCAAACCCATCTCTCTGGCAGGAATAACCATATTAAGGTGTCCCACGTTTTGTCTTTAAAAAATGAAAACAATATACGAAAGTGTACTAGCATAGACCCTCCCTTACCATGCTCCAATACCTTTTCTACCCATATATTCTATCCTAGCTCCCGGTAGACAAACAACGACGTCCTCCCCCTTGCTTAGTGTCTTATCTGTCTTTCGTAGAATAGAATCGCCCATGAACACCCTCTCTTCGACTTCTCTTCTATCACATTTACTCTCTGCCCCTTCATTTTTCCTCCCATCACATTCTCTTCTCTCTTCTCCCATCCCATTTTCACTCCCCCTTCTCTACGGTCACTTTCTCTCCTGTCACCTTCACGCCTGTCACGTTTTCTGTCGTCGATTCTCCAATTTCTTCCCCTCCAATCACCATCCCTGCTCTCAGTCTCCTTTCCTCAGTCTTCTTGCCACTACTCTGCTCCTTCAGTCTCACAATATTCCCAACTCTCTCCCTGTCGTCTCTCTCCATTCCACCTGTCACCTTGTTAATTCTAATCTCCATCCCCTTCAAAATATTCAACCTAACTATCTAATTCTCTTTGGCGTAATTATTTAGTTCATCAAAATTCCGATAGGGGCGCTATTTGTAATTCGTCAAAATTCCACTAGGGGGCCGGTATTTTTAGTTCATGGTCTATCCACCAGAGGGACCAACTTGACCTTTGATCTTGACCTACATATTTGACCTTTGATCTTGACCTAGATATGACGTCACTTGCTCTTGCTCTGCTTATAATCACTCATACACGCTGAACCACGCGACATACTACTCACTTCCTTCGTCGTACCAGATTACTCCATTCACAAGTACATGTGATTGTTGGTGGTGGATATGATGATGGTGAGTGTGTCAGCACAACATCTATTTGTGATGTAGCGCATATATAATGCTACACACCAAAAGACAGACACCAGAATGATTCCACATACCACGGATGCTGCACACAACGGATGCCAGCGGACTGTAATGAGGTCTCACGACACATATGTTCACGTATTGGCTATCCACTATGCATCGCGATGGTTTGAGGAACTGTGGATATCAGCAGGGACTACCCGTAAGCCGATATACGTCCCAGTGCATGCATTCGTAAATAGCCTAGGGCACCAGTACTGCCAAAGTCTGCAAGCATTGCATGCCGTTTCTGGTTGTGAAACGACAAATGTGTTACGTGGAAACGGATAAAAACAGTGCATGGAAAGTGTACACAAATGATTAAAGTCCAACAGCGGGCCTATCTGATCTTTGAATGTTTCCAATGAGCAAAGAGACTGAAGCTTCAGTAGAACAGTTCGTAATCCATTTATATAACAAGAATTCTTCCCTGGGGGTAAATGAACTACGCTATCAGATGCTCTCCAAGAAACTGAGCAATACAGAACACTTGCCACCCGCAAAGGATGCAATGCATCATCACCTCCTGTCACAGATCGGAGAGGTCTTCGTAACTAGATGGTTCAGGTATAGTATGGGTCAATGCTAATTATGTTAACGCTTTTGAATGCGGGCGGCAACCGTGATCAACGCAACAAGGAACAATGGAAATTTAATCAATTGTATTACATATATGAATACCAAAAAAACTATCTCATAGTAACAATAAAAACAACAACATCTACCCTCTAGTCTTCCCTACCTCGGCTCTCAGATAAAATTTGAAACACAAATACAAATACTAGAACGGCCCATTCCCAAAACTAAATATTATTCACACTCAATAACATTTCACTTGTCAACCCATTGCAAGATCTGGTCCGCTCGGACTCAGATGAATAGCTTGGAAGAATCGACACAATCCCCGGTATAGGGAACACTAATCTCTTAATTGCGTACATAGATCGGCAATATTTTGAGTGATCCAAAACCACGGCTGTTACACACTGGATTCAACAGCAACGGTTCAGGTTCGTAGTTCGGTGTGTGCGTGCGTGCGTCCATGCGTGCGTGCGGTTGAGCGTAATATATATGGTGATGGTATATGGTGATTATATCTACTGTGACATATCTATGTGCATAATATATTTGGCGATGTTATGTGGTGATTATATTTACGGTGACATAACTATGGTGATAAGAGTGCGCTATACCGAAGTCGCATTTTGTCATACACTTTTCCTTATTCAGGTTCTTGTAGGCAACCAGACTTAAACCAGTAAACGGACGGGGGAGTGTGAAAGAAGAAGATGGTTGAAGAGAGGAGGGATGATTGATAACAGGAAGAGAGGAGAGAAAGAGAAAGAGAGAGAGAGAGGAAAAAGAGAAGAGAGATAAAGAAGAGAGAGAGAAAGAGAGAAAGAGAGAAGAGAGAGAAGAAAGAGAAGAGAGAATAGAGATAATAGAGAGAAGAGAGAGAAGAGAGAGAAGAGAGAGAAGAGAGAGAAGAGAGAGAAGAGAGAGAAGAGAGAGAAGAGAGAGGAGAGAGAGGAGAGAGAGGAGAGAGAGGAGAGAGAGGAGAGAGAGGAGAGAGAGGAGAGAGAGGAGAGAGAGGAGAGAGAGGAGAGAGAGGAGAGAGAGGAGAGAGAAGAGAGAGAAGAGAGAGAAGAGAGAGCGAAGAGAGCGAAGAGAGCGAAGAGAGCGAAGAGAGCGAAGAGAGCGAAGAGAGCGAAGAGAGCGAAGAGAGCGAAGAGAGCGAAGAGAGCGAAGAGAGAGAAGAGAGAGAGGAGAGAGGAGAGAGAGGAGAGAGTGGAGAGAGAGGAGAGAGAGGAGAGAGAGGAGAGAGAGGAGAGAGAGGAGAGAGAGGAGAGAGAGGAGAGAGAAGAGAGAGAAGAGAGAGACGAGAGAGTAGAGAGAGAAGAGAGAGAAGGGAGAGAAGGGAGAGAAGAGAGAGAAGTCAGAGAGGGTGAGAGAGTGAGAAGAGAGAGAGAGAGAGTGAGAAGAGAGAGAGAGAGGAGAGAGACTGAGACAGGAGAGAGAGAGAGAGAGAGAGAGAGAGAGAGAGAGAGAGGTGGGAGAAAGGGAGAGAGAGTGGGGGTTAGCGAGTGAGTGAGTGGGTGAGTCAGTGACTAAATGACTTAGTGAGTGAATGAGTGAATGCGTTATTTAGTTAGTTAGTTAGAGAAGGAGTCGTTGGCAAGCATAGACAAATGCAGAGACAAACAAAACAAACAATGATGTGAAATTCGTTAGTATAGTACCCTGTGAAACAAATGTTATGCAGTCTACCAAAACCTTATAGCTTAGTCGAATACTATGCCAAAGAAGACACAAATAAAATGGATATTCGTCCGTGTGGTGTACAATAATTTCATAGTCGTCCCGGAAATGACGTTTGAAGTGATAACTGCATTACGTCACAGTGCTTTTTGACTAACGAAGTCAACGAAACTTAACTAATCATCGATGTATGTTAAAGCGGTAAGCGCGCCTTTGTTTTGTTGTGATATTGTGAGGCGATTGCTTACAAAGTACAATCTTTGCATAAAGCAGTAGTAAGTGCGCCTTTGTTACAATTGTGGGAGGTGCGGCTTACAACGTATGGCAACATAGCGTACGACAGTTGCGTCGCAGGTCCGTGCTCAACGCCGTGAGTCGTTCGCTGTTGACCCATGTATGTCGTGACACCTGTGTCCACGGAGAAATAGATGTCGATCGCTCGCTGAGCGGGTGCATCGGGTGGCGTTCGGAGCATGTGCCCGAATAGACTCCATCTTGCAGTTATGACAACTTCGCTGATGGAACGGCATCGGCAACGGTGGTACAGTGCCTTGTTATAAACGCGATGTGGTCAACAGATGCCGATGATCTGGCGTAGACGACGACGGTTGTACGCATCCAGACGATCTAGTTCTGATTTCGTAAGTCCCCATGTACACATATTGTACGTAAGCAAGGGCACAATGAAAGATGCGTATAGCCTTAGCCGCAGCTGTAGAGTGATTTGTGATCGCCTAAATCACAGTGACCACAGCTTGCGGAAGGCGACGTTAGCCAGCTGCTGTCGGCGAGCGACATCTTTGGCTTCACCGAGGAGCGACTCAAGCTTGTGGTCATACGCCACTCTTCCTGAATGCGGTCAGCGTGTCGGCTGATACTTGTTCATTCTGTTTTGACGCGTTGATCGTCAGCGACCACTCCGCCAAACAAGCTGGCGCGATGCGCTCGATCTCGTCGAGGAATGAACGAGAAGAGCTGACGAAGTCCGTGTCGTCGGCGTACTCGACGTCCAGACGTCCATTGGTAGGGTGGCTTCGGCCTGTGGACGTGTCGGGAGGCGCAAACGAAGGTCACAGAGTGCCGCTTCGAGGTACACAGTGAATAACACCGGAGTGAGGCTGTCGTCTTGCGGCGTCTCGATGGATGTCGCGAATGAATGAAAATCGCTTGTTGAGAGACGCGGCTCGATCGACGTGGCGGCGTGTAGGAAACGAATCATCCGCAGTTCCGACTCGCCGAGGAATGTTTGTAATGTATCAAGCAGGTTGTCGCGACGTATGGTATCGAAGGCGCCACTCAGGTCGATGCCGAGGAATTCGATTGACACGCGCTGACTCTGCGCTTCAGCACAGGGCCAACGATACCCGAAGACTGCGTCGGCCGTACTGCGTTCGCTTCGGAATCCCGATTGCGACGGCGACAGGTAGTCGTCAACTTTCGGCGCGATCCTCGATAGAACGACGAGAGACAGTGTCTTTCGGAGTACTGATAGTAAACCTTTCGGACGCACACGCGTTAGTGGACCAATGAGTTTGCCCGGCTTCTGTATCAATACGAGCAAACCTTTGCCTATGTCGAGCGGTTCGTGTTTTTCCAGCGCATCGTTGAATGTGCTGGCAATCGTGCTGGTAATAGGCCAGCCGTGCATTTGAAGAAGATTTCGGCCGGTATGTCGTCATGCTCGCTGCCAGTCGCGATGGTCGTCCGGTGAACGTCCGACAGTGCTTCCGACACGACGTCACGAAACCGTGCGCGGAAGGGATCGCTAGCTAACAACACGGTGTTGTAGCGAACGCCTGAGCAGACGGTGGTCGCTATAGAGTA
The DNA here is from genome assembly GCA_963995525.1 of Escarpia spicata. Lineage (NCBI taxonomy): Eukaryota > Metazoa > Annelida > Polychaeta > Sabellida > Siboglinidae > Escarpia > Escarpia spicata. The sequence goes on from OZ023208.1 coordinate 54,259,791, forward strand.
AAGTGCCGGCATCTCAATTTGGGACGTAACTGAACCACCAAGAAAGACAAGCATCCTAACAGTGACCACCCTTTTGGCGATAATGTTCTGAAAAGACTGACTCATAAGATAATTATACTATAACCACAATAATACAGCTAGTCAGTTAATAGAACGTTGCCGAGAGCTGGAAACAACTAGGCATATAATAATGCGCTTCGTTGTTTCAGCATTTCAATTGCGTATATTGAGACTTAAATGGGGTGCACACGAAGACTATTTGCCACGGTGTGGGAATTTTAATTTTAAAATGTGTTCGATTACACTAAAAAAACATTAACGTGCTAAAATACATGCACATTGAACAACATCAAATGTGTGAACCTTCCTTTAAAAATGTCCACTTTATCTTTATTCTGTCTATCATTCCAATGGATCAAAGTCAACTCATCAGAATTATATCACAGTATTAATTTTTTTTATATATTCCACTGGAACTCAATAAACTCATGTATACATTATGCACAAAATATAACCATTTCCAAAGAGCCAGCATGCAAGAGGACAATGCTAGTAATATTGGCTAAAGCTCTAAGGCATTGTCATGGAAAACATCATAGTATTATTTGACGAATTGGTAAGCAAAACAGTTTCACATCAACGCGACTACAAAGCGGTTACAAAGCAGTTCCACGAGACGTATGTTTAGCAAACAGTGGCCATACCGTGTGAATGTTGGAGTGAATGCCATTGTCACTAGCGACGAGGTTACAGGAATAACTCACCAGCTATACAAATTAATTATTTATTATTTATCTGGTTGCCCAGTCAACATACACGCCGTTGGTACTTGAATACATTCCAATATAAGTATTTAATCACTGATAATCTGATCGATTTTTTTTGTCAATGGCATTCCCAATTTGCCGTCATGTGAATCTGAGATGCGTTATTGCACATATCATGTGAAGCTGAGATGCGTTATTGCACAGATCATGTGAAGCTGAGATGCGTTATTGCACATATCATGTGAAGCTGAGATGCGTTATTGCACATATCATGTGAAGCTGAGATGCGTTATTGCACTGATCATGTGAAGCTGGGATGCGTTATTGCACAGATCATGTGAAGCTGAGATGCGTTATTGCACATATCATGTGAAGCTGAGATGCGTTATTGCACTGATCATGTGAAGCTGAGATGCGTTATTGCACTGATCATGTGAAGCTGGGATGCGTTATTGCACAGATCATGTGAAGCTGAGATGCGTTATTGCACATATCATGTGAAGCTGAGATGCGTTATTGCACATATCATGTGAAGCTGGGATGCGTTATTGCACAGTTCATGTGAAGCTGAGATGCGTTATTGCACTGATCATGTGAAGCTGGGATGCTTTATTGCACAGATCATGTGAAGCTGAGATGCGTTATTGCACATATCATGTGAAGCTTGGATGCGTTATTGCACATATCATGTGTAGCTTGGATGCATTATTGCACAGAGATTCACGCTATAGCGAGATATTATCACTACACAAATCAGCACCTTGTCATCGTACTAGCGATCTATTGTATAGTGGTGTCAGCAAGGCTGAATATCGTCAAATAATTATGGACGAAAGTGAGAGAGCGTCGATGAGATAGGATATCGACTATCACGTCTCTCCTACAAATTCCCTAGTAATGTAATATGCATAAGACACAGAAATTCGATTATAAGATGTTGTAGTCACAACAGAACTTGATGGTTGGAACATTGACGTAGAGCAAGTGCGCAGTTCCATTAATAATAACTGAACAAATCTGATCTATTAGTGATACAAAATTCGCACAAATATCCAAATGATTAGAACTGCCAGCATCAAGAAATAAACAACCAGAAAGAACCGATCCAAGATGGCGGCTGCCAAGCGCCACTGTACCGAGTGGTCTGTCACTCGTTCTGCTTCTTCCCCCGCATGGTGCTCAGAAACACCGTTTGGTGTCGCCATTGTTCTGTTGATCACCGTCACCTGGTGTTGTTGCAGGGAATCATCCGATCCCCCTCTTACAGTTTGTCTGCGCCTCTTCTTGCGCATCCGCAGGAGCCACCCGAGAAAGTCTAAAAGCGTAATTGATAGACAGTGTACAGATTTAAAAACAATACTAATAATAGTAAACTTCTATAACGTCTATATCCACAGGAGTCTGAGCTCAGAGGCACTACATGCACGAATCGTTGGGTAAAATTGTGAACATGGACGAGCAAAGTCATCATTTGAGGAAGAGATAGCCAAAGGTTAGGATGGGAAAAAGCATTTAAAATAGTATATGTGTGTGCTAATGTGTGCATGTCTCAGGGTATGTAAAGGTTATGCCCTATGTTTTTAAAACTATATAACAAAAGATGTTTTTGTATTTTAAATTTATTAGAACTACAAAACCACAACATTAATGGGCACTGTTACAAACGATAGCGGAACGAGCAGCATATCAGCTAACACCAATTTTTGCCTTTTATTTTGTGGTGAAACTAAAGCAGTAGTAGTGAAATGTTTCATAGAATAATAAAGTTTATATCATGTACGAAACATTATAACTCAAGAAGAAAAACTTGCTCTAACGCGCCCACACATACTACAAACACGCGTACAAGCGTTCCCAGTAGAATCGCATTACTAAGAATTACTTTAGTGACCACAACCCAAGCGACTATATGTCAGCAACGTTGGTGACATTTTGATAATGGCATGTTGGATATGACGTTATTGTATATGTCTAACAAATATAATTAAATCAATAAATCCTCACCCAGTATCACAAGGGAAACCCATTTGGGAACGGCAACGTCAGGTGATCGGTAATGGACATTGATGATGTAGACGGTGATGGCAATAGAGGTAGCCGTGATCATCATGCTGGCGTTCGTAAACACCACTATGAATAAAACAGTAGCGGGATATGTCAGTTGTGCCAAACAATTAATCAAACGTGCACCAACCTAAACACGTTATATGTGGCTAGATACAGTTACATTTCATGAAGTTGTTGTGACCACAACTTTGGTAATTATTAATAAATAAATTTTAATGAATTACTTTAAATAGAAAATAAAATTATTGAATTCGTCGCTGTCGCAATATTAGTTTTCATCATCAGATCTCTCACAAAGGTCGTTGTATTTCTTGTACTACTACAATTATTACTAGTACAACAACTACCTCCACAACCACCACCACCACCATAACCACCGCCACCACCACAACCACCGCCACCATCATCACCACCACCACCATCATCACCACCACCACCACCATCATCACCACCACCACAACCACCGCCACCATCATCACCACCACCACCACCATCACCACCACCATCATCACCACCGCCACCATCACCTCCATCATAATCATCACCATCATCATCACCAATTCCACAACCATTATCAGCATCACCACCACCTCCAATACCATCATCACCACCTCCACCACCTCCACCACCACCACCACCACCACCTCCACCACCACCACCACCACCACCGCCACGAATCATCATCACCACCACCATCATCATCATCACCAAAACCATCATGATTATCACCACCACCTATTCTTAAGCCATACCCATCCCTTCCCTGTACGTACACAGCAATGGCATGAAGTCTCCGTTGCTAGGCATGTTGTCGGCAATGATTAGCGTGAGCACGGAGTAGGAGATGAGGGCGCTGATTCCGAGCGATATCTTCTCCCCAGACTCGACTGGCAGCGCGAACACGAAGGTAGATAAGGTCGACAACGTTATACTCGGCAGCAGCAGGTTGTAAATGTAGAATAACGGTTTCCGTTTCATGTGAACTGCGCAGTAGATGACTGTCATATTCGCTTTGATATCTGCGAGGTGCATGACGTAGCGTCCTGAGTATGTCTTAACGATGTCCCATTCTCCATTCGTCTCGAAATATTCCAGCAAGGATCTGTTGCCGTATATTGAAAAGTTCGCATGTTTTTCAAAATATAGCCAACTAGTGACGTTGATAAAGCACGTCTGATGGTCGAACGGGAAGTGGGTGAGGTCCACTTTGCAGGAAGTGACGAGACGGAATCCCGGAACCCAGTAAATGTCGCCAGTGCTGTAGATTTGGACGCGATAACGGTCGGTAGCAAGAGCCAGGTCGTATCCATCTTGTACACTGACCATATAGAGTGGGCCGGGGTGGAAGAAAGAAGAGGGAGAATTGAAATTAATATCATATTAATTATCAAGGCTATTTCAGCAGAATAACGATTACACAGCGGAGTCGAGATGATAACTACCGCATCGTACTAAACGCAAGTAACTACATTAAGCATATTTAGTGCAATGACGTTTTGATCATATTCTTTTCCAGTGGCTGGATCCGGGAATTTTAGACTAAATATTAGTTAAGTTAAAGGAACCAATTTGTTGATTAACTTATAAACCATGCAATAATTTCTCGACAACAAATAAACTAGTTATTTGCTAGTTATTAAAGACAAAGTTATTTTAGTCAATACAACCAAACTCGATCTGATGACACACGACGAACCTGTTGAGAATGGCGACTTCCGGCATCCACAATGTGGTCGTGGAGACGGTGATCCGATACACGCCGCCATAACGTTGTGGTCGCCACTGAAGGAAAGGATCTTTCCAGTGCTAGTAAACGGAAAACAACAATTTATTATAAATAAATCATATGTTGTCATCTATCAGATTTTCGCTTTGTTCTTAGATCTTGAGACATGCGACCGATCTTGATGTGCCACTGAAATCGTGATTCCGAGGATGTGGGCACCAGATTAGTCTTTCACTTTGCATAGTATTATTATATTGATATGGGATTATTTGAAATTGATAATTTTATGAATGCTTCCGGAAGTATTCGCAAATAACGTTTGTTATGAAGTAAACGAGAGCAGTGACTTTGTAATGACGTAAATGTGGTTAGTGACGTTTGCTATGAAGTAAATTTGAGCAGTGACGTTTGTTATAACGTAAATGTGAGCAGTGACGTTTTTTATGACGTAAATGTGAGCAATGACGTTTCCTATGACGTAAATGTGAGCAGTGTTTCACAAGACAAGTTACACAAAATGCTCTCCAACTGACAGGTAAACAAGGGAATAATCGCACGAAACATACGTAACGTTGTGAAAAACAGGTTAACGTTTGTCTAACGTTGGTACGATCCATTGGACAGGTAAGAAAAGCCTTAACTAACCGGGCAATTCTATAAAAAAGCCGCTCATTTTCTTCCGATGTTTCATAGATAACCATAGCAGTTTGGCACCATATCTGTAAATCGTCTACAGGAGGATAAGGTTAGCATACCAACACACCTTCACTGTCACGCTAACTTGACTATAGTTAGATGACAACAATTGCATGTTTGTTGTGACGTTATAGTATTGGTTGTGACGTTATAGTATTGGTTGTGACACTTACCACTCGCAACCAACAGAATGTTTCAAACATTTGTTTCTTTTCATTCTGAAAGAAAAAGAAAAACTTGATGTGCTGCACAAATGTTAGTTCTGGGACCGTCAACAGTAGGGCTTAATCCGGACGTAACACTAGGCTTAACAGTTTTACGTTCATTGACAACTTTGATTTGTTAAGTTCATTATTAAAGGGAGTTTATTTGTTCATGTTTATGGTACAATTATGTTACACAATATAAACTATATCTTTTACGACATACTAACCGCCGGGATATGTTTTAATGAAGCATTTGTTGTTGTTCAAATATATTTTTTAAAGGCAGTTAGCTTACATGGCAGTGCGCCGCTTCCGAAGCGAAGTATTGTGGCACAATACTAGTGAGATAGATATGTGCCCCACATGATACGTCATCAGGGTCACGACCTTTCTCAGAATTGTTTGAGCTCGCTATTCGGATATTTGATTGACAGCTCGGCGATTTGCGTAAATATTCAACTGTTGTTTGGAAAACTTGCTTCAGCTTCGTCGAAATATAGTTTTGCTGACTGTATGTTAAAATGCGCATCATTTATACTGTATAACACGAATTTATAATAAAAGTCGAAAGAACAACTTCCCTTTAATTATATGTGAAATAATTGTATCCGTTATTATAGCAACACTAACCTATAATGACATTCATTTTTTGTTTAATCTAAATCAAGGCGATCATTTCGACCAATATCCACGACTGTGCAGAGCAGTTTGAAAGTTTTTTCAATACCAACGCTGAACAATAGCTACAAAAGTTTGCATATTGATCAAATACTTCAACATAAAACCATTTCAGCTACTTCGTGGAATTCACCTGATGCATCCCAAACCACCCTTATAGCTAATGTAGTTGAGCGGAACTGCTTCTGATACTATTATGGTACTATGCATACGTTTGTGCGCGCGTGTATGTTCGTGCACACGTTTGTGGTCGCGTGTATGTGCATGCGTACGTTCGTGCGTGCGTTTGTGCGTTCGTGTGTGCCTGCGTGATTGCGTGTATGTAGGTAGACGTGTGTTTACCACCTGTTTGCGTCATTATGATGACCAACTTGTATCGAAACTGGTGACCTTGTTTAAGGCAGCGTATGGAATATGGTGACATTTTCATATCGACAGCTTTGCAACAGCGGCAACAACACCGTCGCCGCAACTACAGTGACAGCCACAGCCACCGCCACCGCTACCTCTGACATTCTCAATCTCCCGTTGCATAAGGAGATGTGATAAACAACGAATATTATTTACGAAATCATTTTAAACTGTAAATCAATTACACAGTGAATACCAGTTCGTTTATTCGTCCCAGACCAAAGCTCGCTTGAACCTGCACGGAGTCGTTGGGCGATTTGACCGGTCTTGCATTGCGACAGTAGTTGGCGAACAGGTCGTTTATCAGCAGCGCCTCGTGGTTCACGTAAGCTAAACAGCGTCAAAGTGAAACAAATACGCAAGTGAGCCGAAATATCATGTAGCTCATTATTAATAAATTATGGTGGTCCCTACGGAAATGTTCCTCAGCTACTTCTCGCAAAGCCGCCATATTAATCAACCTTTTCTGGACTGAGTTACGATATGGAACTTTATTTATTAATACATTATGGTAGTTCACATGAAAAATTTGATTATTAATCAACTCTTTTCTCTTCTGTTATCGGTGCAGCAAGAAGTATTTTTATGTCATTCTCGTGGGCTTAACAATTAAGCATTATAACCATGGACTTATACACAAACGCACGCACACAAGTAAGCATGCGCACACACGCACGCATGTACGGACTCACGTGCACGCACCAACAGACACACACACACACACACACACACACACACACACACACACACACACACACACACACACACACACACACACACACACACACACACACACACACACACACACACACACACACACACACACACACACACACACACACACACACACAGAGAGAGAGACATATACATACATACGCCCGCACACGCACACACGGGCACGCATTTCATTATTTAAAGCCACGCCTTTACTATATTAAATATGCGTGTTTAATTGTAAGCAACGAGAACCAGGGTCATAAACTTGTGTTAATACACTTTGTTGGTTCTGATTGGTTACAATTAAATACTAGTACTTAATTAATTAAAAGCATGCCTTTAAATTTACGTACGTTTACTTAGTTATTTAAAGGAATGCCTTTAACGTTACGCGTACTTAATTAATTAAGGACATTATATAATGTTAAAACCACGCTTTTAACTTTACATACGCATATTTAAATAACTATACGTGATCCTGATATGCTGTCATCTTCTTCTTCTATGTGCCTTGTCTCTCACAGCCGTTGGCGATCGTGGCCCTCCTAAACCGCACGGTCAATTGTAGTTTGCATCAGTTCTGTTGTGCTCTTTCCACACCAGAATATCTATTATGTTTATTCTCTTTTGACCTCTGGATCTTTTTCTTCTATCTTTCCTGTTGTTACTATATGTTCACATTTTTTGTATCATGATATGACCTATAAAACCGCAGAATTCTTCTTAAGAACCACATTTCAGTGTATTCTATGTTTTTGGTGAACTTTTCGTTATTGTCCATGATTCACATTCATATAGCAATATGGGCTCTTGTCACAGATTGGCGAGTTCTCCATAACTGGATGGCTCAGATCTAGTAGGGTTCAATGTTAATTACGTCAACGCTTGTGTATACTTTCGGCAACCGTGATCAACGCAGCAAGGAACAATGGAAATTTTATTAATTTTATAACATACATGAAGATAACTTTTGTTATAGTAACAATAAACCTAACAACATCTACCCTCCAGTCTGCAATACCCCGGCTCTCAGATAAACTTTGAAAACCCAAAACTAAATATTATTCACACTCAAGAGAATTTCATTTGTCACCCCATTACAACAAGTGGTCCACTCGGATTCAGATAAATAGCATGGAAGAACAGACGCCATCGTCAGTATAGAGAAAACAAATTTCTTAATTACATATATAGATCGGGAATCTATACTATTCTGAGATTATAGTAAGACAATCTCTTAATCCACATATAATATATAACCAGTTCACAGTAGATTAGCCGGTTCTATCAGCAATATATAATATTTAATTGTCACTTCCCTACATACGGTCTCACTGCATAGTCGAACGAAAGGTCGCTGCTCTCGCTGCGTTAGCTTGACTTGGCTAGTTCATCACGAGATCAAACATTCCTATAACTATAATAATGTACTCGTCCACGACGATGCCAGCTAATTAATAGCTAGTTATAACCTCGCTGTCCACGCTTCAGTGGGCATATGACTTAGTTAAAGGCTAAAGATAACCACGCTTATCACACTTCAGTGGGCACACGTGAACACCTGCGTTAGTCTATAATTAATTACGCAAATCCTGCCTGAACTTTCTACTTAAAAAAAATGACGAGAGAAAATGACGAGGAAATAGATACTGAAAATACATAAATAGCTGAAATGCTACATCTCTGTGTAGCATTACAGTACACGTTATCTCGTGTCAAGTGATATATGTTTGTTTGTTAACATGTTTTTATGTTGTGAAAAGCTGCTTTGGCTTGTGCAATTCGTCTCTTGATCTGATCGTTGTTATTAGTGATCCCAGATATTTAAACGTTCAGGCTTGCTTCAATACAGTGACACTTGCTAACTATGTTGCATGTTGGAGTGCAATTTTTCTTTGAGATGACCATTGTTTCTGTTTTCTTTTTGTTCAGGGACATACCTTTTTTGTCACTTTCCCATATTACTGTATCTAGCAACTCTTGTATATATATTTCATTCTCAGCAATCAGCACCGTGTCGTCTGTCCATCGTAAATGACTCATATAATTCTATACTTTCAATGCTCTCTCTCCCAGTGTTCCTGGAATGTATATTGCATGACTGGTACCGTTATTTTAAAAACCACATTTTTCTTAAGCAAATTCCGGTTTTATTTTGTTTCCAAATGTATCACACAATTGGATATATGTCACGTTTTTTGAGTATTGCCCCTGTATTAGTCCTGCTCTTTTTCTTTCTCACAGCACCGCCACTTACCTGCTTCCGCCGGTGACGTCAGGAAGCAGCACAGAAACGCGATCGTAATTAACCAACAAAGAACACGAGTTGATGCCATGCCGTACATGCTGCAAGTGAGATAGCGTGATAAACTGTCACATATTAATATCGGTTAGTCACCTGCGCTGGGATTGGAGTCTTGACGCAGACACCTTGTTTGACTGTTACCGTCAGATGGCACTACTGGTCGGAATATGTCATTGTGTGACAGGGCCTAGGTCTATTTGACCGAGAGGCGAGAGTCTTTATAACACGACAAGTCATGTGTTATTTAAAATAACGGTGACATTTTAGGTTGAAGCCAGAGCTACACTAATGTGTATTCGATACCAACGAATGAAGGAATGATCAGTTAATAATGCTATTTTAGTTTTTAATAATACGTCCAATAGATCACACAGAGTTTATTTCACTGAGTGATACAATTAAGCAGAGTGGATGTTGTAATATAAGTATTATGATATATCCTTGTAAAAAATTAGGTTGTTGATATAATGATAAGTTCATGACAACCGGACTTTAAAGCTGTAGACCGAAGGAACGGTGGTTCGATGCCACCGATCGCCGTTGTAGCACCTGGGCAATTTTATCAACGTTCTACATTAATAAAACATGCTTCTACGTAACGAATACACTAAAACACATGAATTGACTGACGTGCTACAACATTTGCTACTAAATCATCTGATAATAATTTCCTTTAATGCCCCTGAGGTAATAGATACAATTCGTGTGAACGCGTACGTATGTATATGTCACTGCAATTGAATAATTTGTTTAGATTCAGCAACAACATCTCCAAAGTTGATGACGATTTTATAGGCAACTGCAAAAATATCAGATACATAATATGACAGATTGGACAAGCTCTATCTGCCATCAGTACATCTTGTTGTTTGCTATTCAGCATGATGTTTGCGTTGTCTTGTTGAGTTTTAGAACTGCACCAAGTATCGACACAGGACACGACCAACACAACATCAGTTTAATGCTACTGTAGTTGTTCCTACAGAGATACGAACTTTTAACACATCTCCGTTCAACGTTCACGCAAATGGCAACTGGTTAACATATTTAGTCAACTGTTGAAGAACTTGTTGAACTTGTTGAACTTGTTGAACTCAAGAAGAAACACTTGCACTAACGCGCCCACGCATGCTAAAACACGCGTAGAAGCGTTCCCATTAAAATCGCATTAGTAAGAATTACTTTTGTGATCACAACCCAAGCAACTATATGTCAGCGACGTTGGTGACATTTTGATAATGGCATGTTGGATATGACGTTATTGTATATGTCAAACAAATATAATAAAATCAATAAATCCTCACAACATCAGTTTAATGCTACTGTAGTTGTTCTTACAGAGATACGAACTTTTAACACATCTCCGTTCAACGTTCACGCAAATGGCAACTGGTTAACATATTTAGTCAACTGTTGAAGTTATACGGTAGGTAGGCCAACATGATAATTATTTTATTCTAAAATCTGTACGATAATTGTTTAACATGATCTATTTAAAATATAAGCTGTTTGAATTCAACCTAAATGAAGAACCAGAGAAGGCATTGGGAATTAGTAGTTACAAAAATACAAACAGTTACCAAAAAAGTTAAATTTTATCAGCCAGCCAGCCAACCAACCAACCAACCAACCAACCAACCAACCAACCAACCAACCAACAAGTCAGCCAACCAACCAACAAGCCAACCTACCAACCAACCTGCCAGCTAATCAACCAACCAACCAACTAGCCAGCTAACCAGCCAACCAAACAATCAACCAGTCACGCAACCGACCAACCAATGAGCCTACTATCCAGCCAACCAACGAAGTTTAACCAAACCTGCGATGAGCCAGCCTGACATCAACTGAGACAGAATGACTGAAATAAAGGTAATACATCACTTAAATGTAGGGAACACAAGACGTACTCACCCACTTCTAGATGTGGGCTGCCACGCTGCTGTACGTCGTCATCTCGGCATCATCTTGCGTTAAGCATGACAAGTCACTTAGTCGCTCCAACTAGACTGTTTAGCCAGCGCGTGAGGTACGTTTGTTCTAGGAATATGATGTCGTATTAAACATATATTATGCGCTAACTTTGGATAATGGTAAGCGCTTCCCTTTCGAGACGCCTAGGACTGCTTGCCTCTTTCTATATGCATTCCGTTCCTCTAATCAACCAATTGGCGATGTATAGTTATTATTAATTTTATTTTTATGCTTAGTGTACACATTAAGTTGTCTGTCATTCCTCAGATGACGACACTATGGAGAGATGCTAAAATTATTATCTGCAACATGCAATACCGTAATCTACATAAACAAAGACTTGGAACTGACCGGTCTACGACAGCTTACATCCATCAATGTGGCAACAAACAAATGACAGTAGTTGTCACTTTAATGGCATTTTAATAAAGTAAAATACATTAAATACGTATCGTTATATTAAAAAAATGCATGTACAATCGGTAGATCAGCAGTCAGTTGTCCAAGGAAACGAAGGAACACAGACATAGACTAGTAGATCTCGGCACGTAGAAGGAAACATAATTACAGTGGCTTTTAGTTGACATATTAATACATAAATTGTACGATTTTGGCACTGCCTCGTGTATCCACTGTCTCGTGTATCCACTGCCTCGTGTATCCACTGCCTCGTGTATCCACTGCCTCGTATCCACTGCCTCGTGTATCCACTGCCTCGTGTATCCACTGCCTCGTGTATCCACTGCCTTGTGTGTCCACTGCCTCGTGTGTCCACTGCCTCGTGTATCCACTGCCTCGTGTATCCACTGCCTCGTGTATCCACTGCCTCGTGTATCCACTGCCTCGTATCCACTGCCTCGTGTATCCACTGCGTCGTGTATCCACTGCCTCGTATCCATTGCCTCGTGTATCCACTGCCTCGTGTATCCACTGCCTCGTGTATCCACTGCCTCGTGTATCCACTGCCTCGTGTATCCACTGCCTCGTGTATCCACTGCCTCGTGTATCCACTGCCTCGTGAATCCACTGCCTCGTGTATCCACTGCCTCGTGTATCCACTGCCTCGTATCCACTGCCTCGTGTATCCACTGCGTCGTGTATCCACTGCCTCGTATCCACTGCCTCGTGTATCCACTGCCTCGTGTATCCACTGCCTCGTGTATCCACTGCCTCGTGTATCCACTGCCTCGTGTATCCACTGCCTCGTGTATCCACTGCCTCGTGTATCCACTGCCTCGTGTATCCACTGCATCGTGTATCCACTGCCTCGTGTATCCACTGCCTCGTGTATCCACTGCCTCGTGTATCCACTGCCTCGTGTATCCACTGCGTCGTGTATCCACTGCCTCGTGTATCCACTGCCTCGTATCCACTGCCTCGTGTATCCACTGCCTCGTGTTTCCACTGCCTCGTGTATCCACTACCTCGTGTATCCACTGCCTCGTGTATCCACTGCCTCGTGTATCCACTGCCTCGTGTATCCACTGTCTCGTGTATCCACTGCCTCGTGTATCCACTGCCTCGTGTATCCACTGCCTCGTGTATCCACTGCCTCGTGTATCCACTGCCTCGTGTATCCACTGCCTCGTGTATCCACTGCCTCGTATCCACTGCCTCGTGTATCCACTGCCTCGTGTATCCACTGCCTCGTGTATCCACTGCCTCGTGTATCCACTGCCTCGTGTATCCACTGTCTCGTGTATCCACTGCCTCGTGTATCCACTGCCTCGTGTATCCACTGCCTCGTGTATCCACTGCCTCGTGTATCCACTGCCTCGTGTATCCACTGCCTCGTGTATCCACTGCCTCGTGTATCCACTGCCTCGTGTATCCACTGCCTCGTGTATCCACTGTCTCGTGTATCCACTGCCTCGTGTATCCACTGCCTCGTGTATCCACTGTCTCGTGTATCCACTGTCTCGTGTATCCACTGTCTCGTGTATCCACTGCCTCGTGTATCCACTGCCTCGTGTATCCACTGCCTCGTGTATCCACTGCCTCGTGTATCCACTGCCTCGTGTATCCACTGCCTCGTGTATCCACTGTCTCGTGTATCCACTGTCTCGTGTATCCACTGTCTCGTGTATCCACTGCCTCGTGTATCCACTGCCTCGTGTATCCACTGCCTCGTGTATCCACTGCCTCGTGTATCCACTGCCTCGTGTATCCACTGCCTCGTGTATCCACTGTCTCGTGTATCCACTGTCTCGTGTATCCACTGCCTCGTGTATCCACTGCCTCGTGTATCCACTGTCTCGTGTATCCACTGCCTCGTGTATCCACTGCCTCGTGTATCCACTGCCTCGTGTATCCACTGCCTCGTGTATCCACTGCCTCGTGTATCCACTGCCTTGTGTATCCGCTGACTCGTGTATCCACTGTCTCGTGTATCCACTGCCTCGTGTATCCACTGCCTCGTGTATCCACTGCCTCGTGTATCCACTGCCTCGTGTATCCACTGCCTCGTGTATCCACTGCCTCGTGTATCCACTGCCTCGTGTATCCACTGCCTCGTGTATTCACTGTCTCGTGTATCCACTGCCTCGTGTATCCACTGCCTCGTGTATCCACTGTCTCGTGTATCCACTGTCTCGTGTATCCACTGTCTCGTGTATCCACTGCCTCGTGTATCCACTGCCTCGTGTATCCACTGCCTCGTGTATCCACTGCCTCGTGTATTCACTGCCTCGTGTATCCACTGCCTCGTGTATCCACTGTCTCGTGTATCCACTGTCTCGTGTATCCACTGCCTCGTGTATCCACTGCCTCGTGTATCCACTGCCTCGTGTATCCACTGCCTCGTGTATCCACTGCCTCGTGTATCCACTGCCTCGTGTATCCACTGCCTCGTGTATCCACTGTCTCGTGTATCCACTGCCTCGTGTATCCACTGCCTCGTGTATCCACTGTCTCGTGTATCCACTGCCTCGTGTATCCACTGCCTCGTGTATCCACTGCCTCGTGTATCCACTGCCTCGTGTATCCACTGCCTCGTGTATCCACTGCCTCGTGTATCCACTGCCTTGTGTATCCGCTGACTCGTGTATCCACTGCCTCGTGTATCCACTGCCCCGTGTATCCACTGCCTCGTGTATCCACTGCCTCGTGTATCCACTGCCTCGTGTATCCACTGCCCCGTGTATCCACTGACTCGTGTATCCACTGCCTCGTGTATCCACTGCCTCACCTTCAGGTCGTCGTCTTGCTAAGCGATATCCGCGAATATAATACCACGCGAAATGCAGTTTGCTTGACATGAAACAACTCACTAATATCACATAACAGTAAAACCCTGAGCTTCATATTGACACATGTATCCAAGGCCGTTGTGACATCTTTGGATTTAAATATTAATGCAATATTTTAAAGACATTATTCGTGAAACAATCTTGATACATTATTATCAGGATGTGCTGTAGATATCGCAGAAATATGAATTTGACAATGATGCACATATTTTATTATGGACATTTTCGTAAAATGTGTACGTTTGATTGGTGCATAGCGTGTTGTGTTGCATAGAATAAGTCAATCTTAACTAAACGTGTCTCGTTGGATGTGCGTTTTTCGTGGTATCACAGGCCACTCATAATATGCCTCCTGTACGCATTTGGTAACATAGCTTAAGCACTAAAGTGTGTAATAGGATAACACAATAGTATGCTTTGATAGTCTTGATTAAACAACATATCAAGGTGTTATTTCATTGTGTTTTGACATTTAACACAATAATGAATTTAGTTATTATGATTTTGTTGTCGGGCATATATTCAACATTAACATGTGTTTTTCATAAACAATAATGCACTGGCCTTCTCATTAATGCATGTCACCATGAATTATAGATTAATAGCAGCATGTAAAGAATGAGAAATGTTATATCAATTAACATCACAGACATCTATCGGCAGTGTGAACAACATTCTAGCCAACGACAACAGAATTCTGGATAATCATAATATATTTGAACAATACGTGTTGTTATTCTAAAAGTTTAAATATCTAAACGCAGTATCGATTTATTTTTTGTGGCGACGACCAAAATACACGTTTCTTGGTCTTTGTAAACGTATGCGACCATCTTCAGGTAACATTTGAAGGAAGCGACTAATGGATTGCGGAGTCTGACAAAATCACACTAGAAGGTGTAACTTCTATGAGAATGACACGAAGAGGACATCCCGTTATATATGATGATATGAAACTATAATTCGTTACCACCAGTACAATGCTCGAGATAAATCAATAAATGGGCCTTCGTGTTAGATTTCTAGTTGCTAGTATATGCATGTATAATAGCCCGATGACAGTCCACTTACACAAAAAGAGCAACAAGATCACCACCAAGAGAGGAGCAAGACAGGGTGACACCATATCGCCCAAGGTATTTACGTCAACACTCGAAAGCATATTCTGAAGACTAACCTGGGAAACCAGAGGCTTGCTGATAGACGGAGAATATCTCAGCCATCTTCGCTTCGCCGACGACATACTCATATGCGCTACTTCACCGCAAGAACTACAACACACGCTGCAGTACTTTGCTGATAAAAGTGATAAACAAGGCCTGAAGATGATCATCTCGAAGACAAAAGTGATGCAAGAAAACGACACAACAATAAATATCAACATCACACATATAGAGAACGTTTAAGGCAACGTGTATCTGGACAGGGATACAGCGTCAGAGACAAAAACCAAGACAAGGAGATTCAAGGAAGAATCACCGCCGGCTGGACAGCATTCGCCAAACACCGCGACGTCTTGAAGGGTAACTTTGAAACATGCTTGAAGAGACACGTCTTCACGGGCACTCACCATCCAGGCAAAGAATAAGCTAGCAGCCGCACAAACAAAGATGGAAAGAAGTATGTTAAACATCACATATCGGGAGGGAAAAACAAACATCTGGGTAAGACAGAAGACAAAGGTTATAGACGTAATAGAACAAATCAGAAGGCAGAAGTGGACCTGGACAGTGCACATCAGCAGACTACGAGATAGCCGATGGACATCACGTATCACAACCTGGAGACCTTACTTGAAACGACCTAGAGGAAGATATATATATATATATTTATAATTATCCGTGTGTATCTGTACTGACTATATCATTAGCCAATCAGAATAAAGCTAAGATGGTCGTAGTGGTGTTTACTATTACAGTAGTATATGAGCGTTGTTTGGACATCAAGTTATGACTGCGAGTGAACGATTGCGCAATAAATGGTGATACATCAGGTTAAAAACTCGTTTTTCTCAAATTTGCAGCTGCTATATCGACAGACGTGACCAGCTGCATTAGCAAGAAGTGGGCGGATACAACACGTTGTAACAGTTACAACACCTCCTTTGTAATCATTTTTCGTTAAATATTGCGCAGTTAACGCAAACCCCAGCATTCCAGAGACTATGCACGTGGACAATGTCAAAAGAAGGAATATACTTGATAAACGTAGACGACAATCCATAAAAGATTAATTCTCCAACATTCGATATAATCATATGTGCGTGTCATGCATCAATTGGTTTACTTGGCGGTTTTGCAATATTTGCTGAATAGTGACGTACACTTACACAATTCTCGTTATTATGAAGTTTTTTATGATGTCTTACTTGCGATATCTTTGTTATAATAAGCACAGTATGTACTAAATAGGATGTTCTATTAATTCAACATCAAATTGCTGTATTGGGCAGGAATGGAAACAAGTCGCCGCAGGTATAGAAACAAAGAATTCGATATCGCAGAGCTATCGACACCGCTCTCAAAGTGAAAGACTTACTCGATAAACACGACGTTTTAGAAGTGAACACCTTTAGCTCCGCCGCCTGTATCTTCTACGAATGGGTACGTCCGTCCAAGTTCAGTCTAAGTTCAGTCTAAGTCCGTCCAAGTCGGTAAAAGTCCATCTCGAGATGGACTTTTCACCAGTGCCACCAACCGCCACCGACCGCCACCACTATCACTCAAACCTCCACAACCATCATCAAACCTTGATCACCATCACCATAAACTTCGCACCACAACCAAAACCTCTACCAGTGTCACCACCGCCTGTAGTACCACAACCGTCGCCACCGCCACCAATGCCACCACCACCACTTCCACCATCACCAAAACAACAATGTTCATTTCTAAATGACAGTTTTTGTTTGCAGTGTACCGGAATAGCCGAGGAGGCCATGACGCGATTCATTCAAGCTGGCGGCGACTTGGACGAGGCCCGTAAGGATATAACACTTAAACTAAGACAACAGTCTTTCTTTGGTGGCGTCAGATCCGTGATTATTCGACGAGGAAGCAGTTTCTTCTCGCGAACTAGCAGCAACGTATCGCAACAAGACACCGTCGACTTGCAACGAGGTAGCATTGACGATTCGTAACAAAACGGCATCTTCACGCGACAAAGCAGCAATGACTCACAACGAGGAAGCATTCTCACGCGACAAAGGAGCATCGCCACGCGAAGAAACAGCATCACCCGGCTCGCTCAGAGGCAGACATCTGTGACGGAGGAACCAAAAGGGGACCCTGCATCAAAGCTGCAAATACGCGAAGAAGAGAAGGACTTTGGAGAAATATAAGAGGAGAAAAGTCGTACGTAAAGCGCTGCGTAGAACACTACATCAAAGGCACCAGGACAGCAGGGCAGGGAACTTGAAGTAGACTCAATATGGTAGCAGAGTTGATCAACTGAAAACTACTTCTATATGAACATTATACAAATATGTAATTAAATTTAAATAATATGTAAACGCATTTACGGCATTACGGCATGTCAAGTAGGTAAGAGGGTTATTATTAATCGGGCGTCACAAACCAGTTGCATCAGTACACTAGTTATAATCCATCTACTCCGATAGATATTTATTTAAGATATGTACACTTTACAGATGTAAACTTTGTAGATGTTTCATAATGTGTGGCATCACTTTAACAATACACATTTGCATGTGACTGACTAATTTAGTAGGATGAATATATGAAACATATTTGACTAATTGAAGACTACCCTTATTTGAATCATATACAGACATGTAAGCAGTTTTGAATAGGTAAACGTATTTTTTGTCGGCATTACGGCATTTAAATTAGATAAGAGATGTATTATTATAGAGCGTCACACACCAGTTACATTAACACAGTAGCTAGAACAGATCAATTCCGGTAGATATGTATTTAAGAAATATAAGCGTTGTAGTTGTATCATAATGTGTGGTATTACATTAACAGCTGACAGTTGCAGGTGAGTGATGATTTAGTAGGATGAAAACTAAGATACCAGATGAGAGAATCATATATCATATATGTGTACACCAAAGAACGGGGTTTACGATTGACAGGGACACCATGAAAGGTGGTCGCATGAGTTTGCAAACTCCAGAGAAACATATAGCGTTTTGTTTTGGTTCAGACCACCATCCACACGCACCAATACGTGGTTTAGGACTGGCAGTTTTGATCGATCCCAAATGGCTTCCAAAAGCATAGCCGATACACACCGGATTCAACGGGTGTAGCGTAGTTGACACGACATTGCTACCCCATGGAGCCCGGTTGTAATATCCAAAATAACGTTGTAATATAATAATTATGTTCTACTCTGGTGACGCTGTATCGATTTATTTTACGTGGCGACGACCAAAATACACGTTTACGGGTCTTTGTGAACGTACGCGACCATCTTTAGGTAACACTTGAAAGAAGCGACTAATGGCTTGCGGAGTCTGAAAAAAAACACCAGAAGGGGTAACTTCTATGAGAATGATACGAAGAGGACATCCCGTTATATGTCATGATATGAAACTATAATTCGTTAAAACCAGTACAATTCTCGAGACAAATAAATAAATTGGCTTCCGTGTTACATTTCTAACTGCTAGTATATGCATGTCTCAGAATTGAATGTATCCACTCTCTATGAAGAGAACATCTTGCCGGTTTGGTCGACATATGACAGGTGTATCTTCGTGCAATTTTTTTTAATTAAAGCAGCGGTGTTTAAATAAACCACACGTGGTCGGGCGGCGGTGATGGCGCAATATGGTGAAACCGGAAAACAAGTATTCCGAAGTATTTATTAAATTTTGAGCAGTCAACTGTGTGTGTGTGTGTGTGTGTGTGTGTGTGTGTGTGTGTGTGTGTGTGTGTGTGTGTGTATGTGTGTGTGTTTGTGTGGGTGTATGTGTGTGTGTGTGTTTGTGTGTGTGTGTGTGTGTGTGTGTGTGTGTGTGTGTGTGTGTGTGTGTGTGTGTGTGTGTGTGTGTGTGTGTGTGTGCGTGTGTGTGTTGTTCAGCGTACTACACATGGTGATGTTATATGATTTAACAAGATTTAACAAGATTGCCATCCAGAGAATTAACTCTAGATGGCAGGTGGACAAGGAAGCCCTTTGGCTTATCGAGAGTCCAACCCTTTTATCTACATATATCCAGCCCTTCTGAGGTATGTGTCGATTTTATTTTTAAACATATTCACACTACTAGCACCCACACAATCATCAGATAATCTGTTCCATTCATTCACAGTCCTTTGTGAAAATGAGAACTTTCTTACGTCTAATCTACACTGCTCCTTTACTAATGTAACTTCATGTCCTCTAGTCTTTCTATCTTTCTTAACTGAAAAAACCATATTTCTATCAATATTTTCATAACCATTCAATATTTTAAACACTTCTATCTGATCTCCTCTCAATCTCCTGGTCTCTAGTGTTGTTAAACCACATTCTTTTAGGCGTTTTTCATAACTAAGATCCCTCAGGTTTGGTATCATTTTAGTCGCTCTCCTCTGTACTCTTTCTAGCATATCTATGTCCTTCTTGCGGTATGGCCTCCACGCTTGTATACAATATTCTAAATGAGGCCTAACTATTGTTTTGTACAGTGGTATTATTAGTTCTTTTTTTTATATGCTATATTTCGCCTAATCCATCCAAGGATTTGATTTCCTTTTGAAGCTGCAAATCCACACTGCTCTGAAACCTTCATGTCAGCACTAATTGTCAGCCCTAAGTCTTTTTCCTTTACAGTAGTACTTAGTACAGTTCCTCCCATTGTATATTCTACATATTCGTTCCTATGTCCTGTGTGAAGGCATTTACATTTCCCAAAATTGAACAACATTTGCCACTTTTCAGACCATTTGATCAACCTGTCAAGATCATCTTGTAAATGCTGTCTATCTCCATCACTTTTAATCCTTCTAAACACTTTTGTATCATCTGCAAATTTCAACACCTTGTTAGCTATATCATCGTCCAAATCCTTTATATATATTAAGAATAATATAGGTCCCAGTACTGATCCCTGTGGAGCCCCACTCAAAACTGATTTCCAGTTTGAAGCCTCCCCATCAACAACTATCCGTTGTCTTCTGTCAATCAGCCATTTTTCTATCCAATTAATTATACCATTTCCTATGCCATGGGCCTTTAGTTTAACCAGTAATCTTTGGTATGGCACTTTTTCGAAAGCTTTTTGAAAATCTAGGTAGATAATATCTACTGGTGATCCATCATCTACCCACTTGGTGATATCTTCCAAAAAACATAACATATTTGTTAAGCATGACCTCGCTTTTAGAAACCCATGTTGAGATGGGTTTATCAAGTTATGTTTAACAAGAAAATCCACCATGTGATCTTTAATTAGTGTTTCTAATAATTTACAAATCACCGATGTTAAACTAACTGGTCTATAATTATTTGACTTGTGTCTCGAACCTTTTTTAAATAACGGTATAATGTTTGCTTCTTTCCATTCTAAAGGAACCACTCCCTCTTCTAATGACAAGTTGAAAACTGTTGCAAGCGGTATGCTAATTTGTTCTACGATTTCCAATAATAGTTTGGGTGGAATACCATCCACTCCAGGTGATTTATTATCCTTCATAGCCCTAATTTTCTTAGCTACCATTTCTGGGGTTACAATTAACTGTCTTAAATAGTCTGATTCTGCCCCCTTGAACTTAGCCTCTGGTACTGGCAGTGAACTAGTGTCTTCTCTGGTAAACACTGAACTAAAATACTCATTCAGGTCTTCTGCCATTAAGAATCCTTCTGTTATTATATTTCCAGCACTATCTTCTAGAGGACCGACCTTATCCTGAACTTTTTGTTTGCTTTGAACATACGCATAAAAACTCTTGCTGTCATGTTTTATATTACAAGCTAATTTATGTTTATAGCTTCTCTTTGAATTTCTAATTTCAGCTGTAGCTTGGTTTAGTGCTTCTTTATAAATGTTGTAATCTTCGTCATTTCCAGTACGTCTATATAACTTCCACATCATTTGTTTATACTTAATATTTCTAATGGCTTCTTTCGATAAGTATTTCTTTCTGGTCCGTTTCCATTTTTTTTAAGGGAACAAATTTATCTATGATGCACTCTATTTCATTCTTTAAGATATTCCAGCATTCTGTTGCTGTCATATTCTTCAGTGTGTTATTCCAGTCTATCTTTGCTAAATATTTCCTCATTTCCTTATATCTTCCTTTGTGGAAATTTCTCCTGAACTGCTTTTTATTATTTCTTTCTGATTTTACTTTGATGGTAAAATGTATCTGGTTGTGATCACTACTTCCCAGAGGCTCACATAATTTAACATTGTCAATTAATTCATTCTGTGAGGACAAAACTAATTCTAACACATTCTCTCCCCTGGTTGGTTCTAGCACATGTTGAGAAAGGAACTAAAATGTACTAAAACTAAAAACTTGTGGTCATCACTACAAATACTCTGTAGAGATTTCCATTTTATATGTCCATGGTTAAAATCCCCCATAATAACACAGTCTCGTTTGCTCACTTCCCTTATAGCGTTTTGTATTTTTTCATTCTCTTCTATGCTTATGTTTGGACTTCGATTAACTAATCTAACCGTTAACGTTGAGTTTCCTGTAACTATGTTACACCAAACAGCTTCTTCGCAATCTGCTTCTCTGTCTAATTTTATTTTATAAGCCTGGATAGATTCTTTAATATATAAAATAACTCCACCTCCCCTTCTTCCTATTCTATCTTTCCTAAACATTACATATCCTGTCAGTCCCAATTCGGCATCTGATATATCGGTGGTTGCCCATGATTCGGTTATACCTATTATGTGAGGGTCAATATCTTCTACCATAATGTTTAGTTAATTTCTTTTGTTTACTATACTCCTTGCATTTAAACAAATACATTTATACCCAGCTTCAGAACAGTTTTCCAGACTGTTCTTTGCTGAATTATTTGTGCTGTCTTTATGTATGCCTCCAGTTTCAGGCTTCTCTGTGAGTCCCCCCTGCGAATTTAGTTTAAATAGATGCAACCTGTCCCACTGTCAACAGATCGCAGCAGATTCTCTGAGAATACTGCTGCCCCCTTTCCACTTAGATGGAGGCCATCTCTCATGTACATATCTTCTCTCCCAACAAAGTACCCCCATAAATCTATGAATCCCACGCCCTCTTCCTCACACATCTGCTCAACTAGTGCGTTGATCGCCATCCTCTTACAGTTTCTTTATATGGTAATTGTATCTACGGTGACATAGCTATGGTGATAAGAGTGCAATATACTGAAGTCGCATTTTGTCATCTCATTTTCCTCATTCAGTTTCTAAGGGGCAGAAAACCATATTCTACCCTCCAATTACATACACTTTTCACAGTCGACACAAATACACATTAGTCATCTCATAAAATTTAGATTACCACCCGCCATTGACGCTCGCCACAAAAACAAACATTCACGCATTCATTTAACATGGAGAAATTCCAGGGGGCAGCTGCCCCCCTGCTCCCCCCTGTTCCAGAGCCTATGGCAATATCCCTAATCCTTACAGTTTGATAGAATACTAAGCCAAAGTAGAAACAAATAAAATGGATTTTTTTTGTCGTCTGGTGTACAATATATTCGTCCCGGAAATGACGTTTGAAGTGATAACTGCATTACGTCACATTGCTTGTTGATTGACGAAGTCAACGAAGCAGTAAGTAAGCCTTTGTTATAATTGAGTTAGGTGCAGTTTACAACGTGTGACCATACAATACTTACTCAATAGCTCATGAACTTCGGCGTCCAGTAGTCGAAACTACGATTTGCTAATAGTATAGCGTATTTGCTAATGGTTGACATTTGTATTATTGCAATGGTGCGCTTCGTTTTCCAGCGTTTCATTGGCGAATCTTGAGATTTAAGATGGGTGCAAATGAAGACGATTTGACATTATGTGCAAACTGTGGGTGTTTTAATTTTAACATGTGTTCGATAACACTGAATACATATTAACATGTTAAAATACATACACATTGAACGACGGCAAATTTGCGAAAATTCCATCTAAAATGTACCCTCAGCTTTCAGCTGTCTATCATTCCAATAGATCAAAATCAACTCATCAGAATTATATCAGAGTATTAAATATTTGTTTATTATTCCATTGGAACTTATTAAACTCATTTATAAATTAAGCAAAATATTTAACCATTTCCAAAGAGCCAGCGTGCAGTAGGACAATGCTAGTAATATTGGCTAAGGCTCTAAGGCATTGTCATAGAAAACATCATTGTATTATTTGACGAATTGGTAAGCAAAACAGTTTCACACAGCTAACATAACGAGATCGATTTCTATCAACGCGACTACAAAGCGATTACAAAGCAGTTCCCACGAGACGTGGCCATAATGTGTGAATGTGGGAAAGAATGCCATTGTCACTAGCGACGAGACTACAGGAATAACTCACAGACTGCATCCTCGTGAGGATGATCGACTGCACTAAATAATTATTTATTATTTATCAGGTTGTTCAGACAACAAACGCGCTGATGGTAATTGAATACATTCGAATATAATTACTTAATCACTGATAATCTGATCGATGTCTTTGTCGTCAAAGGCATACCCAATTAGCTGTGATGTGAAGCTGGGATGCGTTATTGCACAAATCTTCGTTGGGGATATTCGTTTCCCAGTATATTTCCTGTGCATCCAGCTTGTACACAGAAAATGCTTATATACAATGACAAATTGCAAACGGTCTGCATGCAAAACAATGGTAAATAATATACGTCATGGTCTGCTAAGAAAGATGCCGTTTGATGATGATGCACCAGGAATACACCTCATTGGAGAGCCTCCAAAGGCTCTTTGGCCAACTTCCTAATTCTGGCAAGTAAATGGACTTCACCATTCGCATGAAAAAGACCACTATCATGAGTCGCGACATCAGCAAAGCTCCAACCATCAACATTAATGATCACCACGGACTACCTTTCGCCCAGGCATGAAATAATATACCAAGGGCATCATCTATCATTATTACACAGTGACGCCTTCTGGACATTTGATCACCACTCAGTGATTTCTTTTAGGAGAGATGCCCTCTAGAAAATATCATTTATAAAAACGTAAATAGCTCTAAATAGCTAGTATGTGTTACTAAATATACAATCGGCAGATAAGAGGCCAATGATGTACCATCACAAACATCCTCTCCCTCTTCATAAAGTTTAGCAAGAACACTGGAAGGCAGCAGCTACCACGTCATGTATGGTTGACCTATATTATGTCAGTGACGTCTGTGTTATGTAGAGATGCATATAGCGATATATTAACTCTTCAGAGTTTAGCACCAAGTCCCAGTTGTTTCCTGCTACAGACGGCAACAACTGACGATCTACCGTAGAGTGGTGTCGGCAAGGCTGAATATCGTCAAACTAATTAGGGACGAAGGCGAGAGAGCGTCGATGAGATAGGCTATCAACTATCACGACTCTGCAACACATTCTCTAGTAATATAACATGTATAAGACACTGCCATTCAACTATAACATGTAGTCACAGCAGAACTTGATGGTCGGAACACTGACCTAGAGCAAGTGCGCAGTTCCAATGTGAACAACCTAACAATTCTATTAATGATACAAAATTCGCACAAACATCCACATGGTTAGAACTACCAGCATCAAGAAATAAACAACCAGAAAGAACCGATCCAAGATGGCGGCTGCCAAGCGCCACTGTACCGAGTGGTCTGTCACTCGTTCTGCTTCTTCCCCCGCGTGGTGCTCAGAAACGCCGTTTGCTGTCGCCTTTGTTCTGTTGATCACCGCCACCTGGTGTTGTTGTAGGGAATCACCCGAGTCCGCTCTTGCAGTTTGTCTGCGCATCTTCTCGCGCATCCGCAGGAGCCATCCGAGAAAGTCTAAAATCATAATTGACAGACAGTGTACATATTAATATAATGATAATAATAAATTTCTATAGCGTATATATCTTCAGGAATCTGAGCTCAGAGGCGTTACATGCAAGAACCGTTGGGCAAATTTGTGAACATGGACGAGCAATAGAGTGGTGGGGTCTAATCATAATTTTAGCTAGGGATAGCCGAAGGTTATGGTGGGAAAGACCAAATGGTATATGTGAGTGCTCATGTATGCATGTCTGAGCGTATGTAGAGGTTAGGGCCTGTATTTTCAACAATTAGATAACACAATAGGATTTTTATTTTTATTTTATTAAAACGACAAAACCATTACATTTATGGGCACTGTTACAAACGATAGGGGACCGAGCAGCTTATCAGCTAACACAAATTCTTGCCTTTTATTTTGTGGTGAAATTAAAGCAGTAGCAATAAAATGTTTAACGTATATTTATAACGAAGTTGTCAACATGTACGAAACATTATAACTCAAGAAGAAACACTTGCACTAACGCGCCCACGCATGCTAAAACACGCGTAGAAGCGTTCCCATTAAAATCGCATTAGTAAGAATTACTTTTGTGATCACTACCCAAGCAACTATATGTCAGCGACGTTGGTGACATTTTGATAATGGCATGTTGGATATGACGTTATTGTATATGTCAAACAAATATAATAAAATCAATAAATCCTCACCCAGTATCACAAGGGAAACCCATTTGGGAACGGCAACGTCAGGTGATCGGTAATGGACATTGATGACGTAGACGGTGATGACAATAGAGATAGCCGTGATCATCATGCTGGCGTTCGTAAACACCACTATAAATAAAACAATAGCGGGAAGAGTGAGTTGTGCCAATTAATTATTCAAACGTGCACCAACATAAACAGTAGTAATACTGGAAAGAACACACGGTATGTATGGCTAGATACAGCTACATTTGATAAAGTTGTTGTGACCGTAACATTAAATAATTATTAATAAGCTAATTGTAATGACATATTTTAAATGGAAAATAAATCGTCGCTGTCGCAATATTAGTTTTCATCATGAGATCATCCACAAAGGTCGGGGTATTTTTCGTATTACTACTACTCTTATTACTAATCACCACCATCTTCATCATCAACACCACCACCACCACCACCACAACCACCACCATCATCATCACCACCACTACCACCGCAACCGCCATCACCACCACCACAACTATCTATTCTCAAGCCATGCCCACCCCTTCCCTGTACGTACACAGCAATGGCATGAAATCTCCGTTGGTAGGCATGTTGTCGGCAATGAGCAGCGTGAGAACGGAGTAGGAAATGAGGGTGCTGATTCCGAGCGATATCTTCTCCCCAGACACGACTGGCAGCGCGAACACGAAGGTAGACATGGTCGACAACGTTATACCCGGCAGCAGCAGGTTGTAAATGTAGAACAACGGTTTCCTTTTCATGTGAACTGCGCAGTAGATGACTACCATATTCGCTGTTTTATTTGCAACGTCAAATACGTAGCGCCCTGTGTACGTCTTAACGATGTCCCATTCTCCATTCGTCTCGAAATATTCCAGCAAGGATCTGCTGCCGAATATTGAAAAGTTCGCCTGGTTTTCAAAATATAGCCAACTAGTGATGTTGATGAAGCACGTCTGATGGTCGAACGGGAAGTGGGTGAGGTCCACTTTGCACGACGTTACGAAACGGATTCCAGGAAGCCAGTAAATGTCGCCAGTGCTGTAGATTTGGACGCGATAACGGTCTTTAGCAAGAGCCAGGTCGTATCCATCTTTTGCACTGGCCATGTAGAGTGGGCGGGGGTGGAAGAAAGAAGAGGGAGAATTGAAATTAATATCAAATTAATTATCAAAACTATTTTAGCAGAATAACGATTACATAACGGAGTCGAGATAATAACTCACGCATCGTACTAAGCGCAGGTAACAGCATTAAGCATATTTAGTTCAAGAAAGTTTTGATCATCCTCTTTACCAGTGGCTGGATCCGGGAATCTTAGAGTAAAATTGCTTAGAGGTTTTCTCGCATTAAAATGTCTTCCAGGTTTAATTTCGAAGCGCGCTCTGTGTCTGTCGTGAGCAAAAGGACCATTTTATTGATAAACTTATAAACCATGCAAGAAGTCCCCAAAGAAAAATAAATTAGTTATTGTAATGCACCATTCATTTATGAAACCTTGAAATTTCGCTAGTTATTAAATACAAAGTCTTGTTAGCAAAAACAACCAAAAACAGATGTGGTCACACGACGAACCTGTTGAAAATAGCGACTTCCGGCATCCACACTCTGGTCGTGGAGACGGTGATCCGATACACGCCGCCATAACGTTGTGGTCGCCACTGAAGGAATGGATCCACCCAGTGCTGGTAAGTAGAAAACAACAATTGATAGTAAATTAAATGTTGTCATCTGTCAGAATTTGACTTTATTCACAGATCTTGAGGCTTGAGACCGATCTTGATATGCCACTGAAATCGGTTTTCCGAGGATGTGGGCACCAAAGAAGTCTTTAACTTTGTTTGGTATTATTATATTGATATGTTATTACTAGAAATTTCTAATTTCACTTCTGCTTCAGGACCTATTCGCATATAACGTTTGTTATGAATTAAACGTGAGCAGTGACGTTTGTTATGTCGTAAATGAGAGCAATGACGTTTGCTATGACGTAAATGTGAGCAGTGTATCAGAACACAAGTTACATATTTTTTCACTTATTATAGTAGTATAATATTGATATGTTATTATTGTAAATTGATAATTTCACGACTTCTTCCGGAAGTATTCGAACATAACCTTTGTTATGAAGTAATTGTGAGCAACACAAATTACACAAAATGCTCCTCAACTGACGTTTGCTATGACGTAAATGTGAACAGTGTATCACAACACAAGTTACATAAAATGTCCTCCAACTGATAATAAAACAAGGGAACAATCGCAGGAAACACACGTAGCGTTGTGAAAAACAAATTAACGTCCGTCTAACGTTGGTACGAAACCTTTGACAGGTAAGAAAAGCCTTAACTAACCCGGCCGACATTTCAAAACATACAGGCGTTCATTATCTCCCGATGTTTCATGGATGAACATCTGGCAGTTTGGCTCCATATATACAAACCTTCTACATGAGGATACGGATAGCATACCAACACATCTACACTGATAGGCAAACTTTCTTATAGTTAGGTAACAACATGGTCGAACGGGAAGTGGGTGAGGTCCACTTTGCACGACGTTTGTTGTGACGTTATATTATATGCTGTGACACTTACCACTTGCAGCCAACAGAATGTTTCAAACCTTTGGTTCTTTTCATTCTGAAAGAATGGAAACATATTTTACTTGTTGTGCTGCACAAATGTTAGTTCTGAGACAATCAACTCTAGGGCTGAGTCCGGATGTAACACTAAGCTTAACAGTTTTACATTAATTTACAACTTTGATTTGTCAATTTACGATTAAAGGGAGTTTGTCCGTTCATGTTTATGGTACAATTACGTTACACAGTATAAACTATATATATTATGGCATACTAACCGCCGGGATGTGTTTTAATGAATCATTTGTTGTTGTTGAAATATAAGTTTTTGAAGAAACAACAGTTAGTTTACATGGCAGCGCGCCGTTTCCGAAGGCGTCGCCTTGTGGCACAATACTAGTGAGATGGATATGTGCCCCACATGATATGTCATCAGGGTCACGTCCTTTCTCGGAATTGTTTGAGCTCGCTATTCGGAGATTTGAATGACAGCTCGTCGGCGATTTGCGTAAATATTGAATTGCTGATTTCAAAACTTGCTTCAGCTTCGTTGAAATATATTGGGGAAGAATGTATGTTAGAATGCATATAGTTTACACTGTATAACACGAATTTACAATAACAATTCGAAAGGACAACTTCAATTTAATAATATGTGAAATAATTGTATCCGTCGCTATAGCAACACTAACCTATAATGATATCAAGTTGGTTGTTTAATCTCAGTCAACACGACGCGGGTTGGCATTTCGACCAATATGCACGACTGTGCAGAGCAATTTGAAAGTTTTCAAAATACCGACGCTGAATAATTGCTACAAAAGTTTGCGTATTGAACAAATACGTCATCGTAAAACCACTTCAGCTCCGTCGTGGAATGCACCTGATGCATCCAAATCCACCCTTATAGTTAATTTAGTTGAGCTGAACGACTTATAATATTATTAAAGTAATATGCGTGCGTTCGTGCGTGCGTGTATGCAAACGTGTGTTTACCTCCTGTTTATGTCATTATGATGACCAACTTGTATCTAAACTGGTGACATTCCTTTAAGCTGCGTATGTAATATAGTGACATTTTCATATCGAGAATTTTGCAGCAGCAACAACACCACCTTCACAACCACAGCCACAGCCACAGCCACAGCCACCTCTGACATTCTCATTCTGCCGTTGCATAAGAAGATGTGCCAAACAACGTGTATTTTTACGACATTATTTTAAAGCGCAGACCAATTACACCGAGTATACCAGTTCGTCTATTCGTCCCAGGGCAAAGTTCACTTGAACCTGCACGGAGTCGTTGGGCGATTTGACCGGTCTTGCATCGCGACAGTAGTTGGCGAACAGGTCGTCTATCAGCAGCGCCTCGTGGTTGACATAGGCTAAACAGCGTCAAAGTGAAACAAAGACGCTCGTGAGCCGAATAGCACGTAGTTCATTTCTAATAAATTAAAAAAACACACACACACACACACACACACACACACACACACACACACACACACACACACACACACACACACACACACACACACACACACACACACACACACACACACACACACACACACACACACACACACACTAAAACACGGGCGCGCGAACTGCATTGATGAGTTTGTATATGCGAGAATCTTATTCAGTGCCTTGGATGGTTCGCTGTAGGTAACCTTTATTTTTGAAACGTGTATTACAGGATGTTTCTCCAGGATTGCGTCTTAAACTGACAAATGGTTTATAACACTTACATAAAGATGCATGTTGTTTTCATTGATGGGGTCTAAGATAAACTCCAACAATAGCATATTACTATATTATTCAAATCGATCATCTCTTCCGGATGTCAACATAATGCTTTCAGTCACCTCAATGCCAAATTAGTTACATCCGCGTGAGACCGTTGATTAAATGCACATAAAAGGCCAAGCCAAGCACGAAGCAGATGAGTGATGACGAAAAAGTCTTTTATTTTGATAATTAATCTCGTTGCAAGAGTATTTAGTCATCTGGCGAAATAGGCTCCAAGCACATCAAAAGGTCATACAATTCATACCACGGTTGAATATTATACGTTCATAAGATTCATAATCGCTTATCCAATGTTGACAGAGAAGATTGTATTATGTGTGTCGCCTTCGTAGTTTTTAACCATTCTTCTCTCACGAGGGCCACGCACGCACACGCGCACACGCGCACACACAGAACGATATATACATATATATATATATGCGTACACACGCATACACACAAACAAACACAAAACACACACACACACACACACACACACACACACACACACACACACACACACACACACACACACACACACACACACACACACACACACACACACACACACACACACACACACACACACACATAAACCCACACCCTAATACATATATTTTATAGTGTGTAGTTAATAATCAGTCCAACCTTTACAAAATGCACAATCACATAAATTATGAAGGGATTTCCAGTGTATCACACATTTGTTTAATGGTCACATTTTGTGAGCATTACCCCTGTATTAGTCCTGCTCCGTTTCTTTCTCATAGCACCACCACTTACCTGCTTCCGCCGGTGATGTCAGGAAGCACCACAGAAACGCGCTCGCAATGAAGCAACAAAGAACACGGGTTGTTGCCATGCCGAACATGTTGCAAGTGAGATAGAGTGATAGACCGCCACAAATTAATATCGGTTAGTCACCTGCGCTGGGAGTGGAGTCTTGACACAGACACCTTGTTTGACTGTTACCGTAAGATGGCACTACTGGTCGGAATATGTCATTGTGTGACAGGGCTTAGATTTATTTGACCGAGAGGCGAAAGACTTTTTATCACGATATTCTTGTGTTATTAAAAATAACGGTGAACTTTTAGGTTGAAGCCAGGTACAGTAATGTGTATGACATCCCAACGTATGAAGTAACCATCAGTTCATTTTAGTTTTAAAAAAATAAGTCGAATAGTTCACACCGAGTTTATATCACTGAGTGATATAATTAAGCAGGATGGATGTCGTAATATAAGCATTATTATATACCCTCATCAAAAATTAGGTTGTTGATATTATGATAAATTCGTGACAATCGGACTCTAAAGCGCTGGACTGTAGATTAAAGGAACAGTGGTTCTATGCCACCTATCGCCGTTTCAGGGATGCTTTCGAAAACATTTCACCGCTGCGCCGCTGTAAATTCACCTTGTGAACTAATGACATCCAAACACGGACGTGAGGACAGTGCTGCTGACAATTTTATTTTTTATGTAGCGCCACTACTGTCAATTTACCTTCTCCAGCTTCTCTCCGTTATCTCTGCTGAAATGCAATAGTATGCACATAAATCGAACGTATGTGAATGTTGATAGCAATGGGGAGAATACACTACAATATTATGATAGCTTGAAAACCGATGTTGATTTAGTAGAAAATAATGTTAGTCTAAATGTACTTCAAGATATCAATGTACATGAGCTTGGCCCAATAATTGAGCCGGCAAATAACTTTTTTAATGAAGACTTATCTTCTTGTAAATAGTATTCACATCCACAATGTAGGGGCATTTTCAGTAATATTAACGATAAACAAAACTTTTAATTAATACACTTTAACGCAAGAAGCCTAAATGCAAATTTCAAATAAATCGAAACTACAGTCATAATTCTGACATAGCATTTGATGTAATTGCCATCTCGAAAACCTGGAATAATCCTACAACACTGCAAAGCCACCCTCTACCTTCTTAAGTCTTTTAATGTATGTAGAGAAAATGTTAGAGGGGTGGCGTTGCCATTTACGTACATAACGACATCAATTGTAAACAAATTGAAAGTAAATCCTTATCAGTAAATGGAATTGATAATTGAAAACCAAAAAACATAACAGCTGGCTGTATCTATCGCAAACCGGGGTCTAACACTGACATCTTGTGTGAAAATATTACAAGCATTTTCGGAAACACAAAAACTAATAAGACATTGATTGTATGTGGAGATTTTAATATAGTCATCCTAACGCATGATGGCCATTTTGGTACAAATCATTTTATTGACACTATGTATAGCCTATGTTATACACAGTGAGATTCGGCTACTCTGATAAACAACATTTTTACAAATGCCATAAATAAGCGAACTACAAATGGACTCTTAATTAGTGACATTACCGACTAATTTTCTAATATTCACACTATGTGAATATAAAATAATTAAGAGAAAAACAGAAATCTAAAAAAATCGAAAAGAATTAAATTAATAATTCTTTTATAGCAGATTTAAGAAGCAAAACATGGGGAAAGGTATTTGACACAAAATATATTGATGTGGCTTATGGCATATTCATTGATACATTTATGGAAAAATACGATAAACATTGTCTGGCCAGAAAAATAACCGTGCCATATGTAAACAGTGACAAACCATGGTTCACGACTGGCTTGATAAATGCTTGTCACAAGTAAAACCTTTATATAGTCAATTTCTCCAAAACAGATCATACGAAGCAGAACGCCGCTACAAAAGTTATTTTAAAAAAACTTACTACAATACTAAGAAATGCAGGAAAAAATGTACTATAGAAAACTATTATATGACCAAAAACAAAACAGTAAAGAAACTTCGAACATATATAAAAGACAAAACGAATCTTCTTATCCTGATTATATTGTAATGGATGGTAGATAAATGTTCAACAACAAAGACATAGCAGGTGGATTTAATAACTTCTTTTCGAACATTGTTAAAGAACTAACTGCCAAAATAGATTCAATACAATACAATATAATAACTTTATTGTCTGTTGGGTTACAGAACATTTCCTTTAGGCTTGTTCACATAAAATCTTATATATGTATGTGATCAAGGTTAAGATAAGTACTAAGAGCGTGGTTATCACATAATATTCATATCACATGCACAATGGGATACACTGATATATCACATACGCATAGATAAGTAAACCACAATAGATAAGTAGATAAGTAAACAGGTAAACCACAGGAGGAGAATGTCTATCATAAAAGTAATACTGTAAACAATCAGGCTAATACATGGGGTCAGAGTAAATACGTTATAAAATGGTAAACAATATAAAATGGTAAGCATATTATCACATATTATAATTATTCAATTAAACACATATATATATTGCAAGAGATTATTATGAAGTCATAGTCATGCCTACAATTACTAAGATTCATTTACACATGCACTCTTTTATCATGAGCATTCAGTCCTTAAATTAATTAATAATCCAAATAAAAGAAGAATGGCGTTACCATGACTAGACACCTGGCGCCGGCATTACAAGTTATAAAAAAAACTGTGGAGCCACGACATATACACTGCAGGTCGTGGTATTTTTCGTACTACTACTTTTATTTATAATACCACAACTACCTCTACCACCACCGGCAACAACAGTAGCAGCAAAAACAACAACAAACACACCACCACCACCACCACCATCATTATCATCACGATCACCACCACCCCACCATCATCACCATCATAATCATCACCACCACCACCACTACCACCACCACCAACACCACCCCATCATCATCACCATCATAACCATCACCACCACCACCATCGCCACCACCACCACCACCACCACCATCATCATCATCATCAACACCACTACCGCCACTATCACCACCACCATCATCATCATCATCAACATCACTACCACCACCACCATCATCATCACCACCACCACCACCATCATCATCAACATCATCACCTCAACCACCACCACCAACACCACAACAACCACCACCACCAACACCGTCATCATTATCATCATCATCATTTTCATCACCACCATCACCACGACCACCACCACCACAAACACCGCCACGACGACCACCATCATCATCTTCTTCACCACGACCACAACCATCATCAACATCATCATCATCATCACAACTACCACCACCACCATCATCATCATCATCATCACCACCAACACCACCACCATCATCATCATCATCATCATCATCATCATCACCACCACCATCATCATCAACATCATCACCATCATCATCACCTCCACCACAATCGTCGTCATCACCATAACCACCATCACCACCACCGTCACCATCAACTTCATCAGCACCACCACCCCAATCATCATCATCGTCATCACCACCACAACAACCATCATCATCAACTACCTCTACCACCACCGGCAACAACTGCATCGGACTAAACGCAAATAACCACATTAAGTATATTTAGTGCAAGAACGTTACGATCATCCTCTTTACCGTTGGCTGGATCAGGGAATCTTAGACTGAAAATTGCTGAAAGGTTTTCTCGCATTAAAATGTGTTCCATATTTTATTTGGTAAGCCCCATCTGTATCTGTCGGGAGCAAACAGGACCATTTTGTTGATTAACTTTTAAACCATGCAATATGTCCCCGAAGAGAAATAAACTAGTTATTGTAATGCATCATTCATTTATGAAACTTTGCAATTTCACTAGTTATTAAAGACAAAGTCATTT
This sequence comes from Escarpia spicata, assembly GCA_963995525.1. Lineage (NCBI taxonomy): Eukaryota > Metazoa > Annelida > Polychaeta > Sabellida > Siboglinidae > Escarpia > Escarpia spicata. The sequence continues at coordinate 54,295,341 of OZ023208.1, forward strand.
TAGTAAAAACAACGAAACTCGATCTGGTGGCACACGACGACCTCTGGTCATGGAGATGGTGATCCGATACACGCCGCCATAACGTTTTGGTCGCCACTAAAGGAATGGATCCTCCAAGTGCTTGTAAATAGAAAACAACAATTGATAATAAATAATGTGTTGTCATATGTCAGACTTTCGCTTTGTTCTCCATCTTTGTTTGTACGGCTGTTAGCTTGTTCTTTGCCTGGATGGTGAGTGCCCATGTTTCCGCGCCGTATGTCATCGCTGGAAGTATGCATGAGTTGAAGACTTGTCTCTTCAAGCAGGTTCCAAAATTACCCATGAAGATATCCCGGTGTTTGGCGAAAGCTGTCCAGCCGGCGGTGATCCTTCTTTGAATCTTCTTGTCTTGGTTTTTGTCTCTGATACTATATCGCTGTCCCATATAGACGTAGCTTTCAACCAACGTTCTCTATCTGCGTCGTGTTGATATATATTGGTGTGTCATTTTCTAGCATCACTTTTATCTTCGAGATGTTCATCCTTACACCTTGTTTTTCACTTTCATCAACTAGTTCCTGCAGCATGTTTTTTAGTTCTTGCGGTACAGTAGAGCCAGAGCTGGGACGTAAGGAAGTACAAGTACTTCGTTGCTGTACTTGAGTAGAAAAGTTTACTTTTTGTGAGTAACGAAGTACAAATGTGTGTAGTTTTCATAAATGTAACGAAGTATCTATAATTTATGCGTTAAAAATTTGGAGTTCCAAAAATATTAGTAACGAAAGATAATGCCTAAATGCAGAACGGGTTTCCGCCAGCATATACATGTATCTATAAATAGATAACAGCCGGAACAACAACTGGTAGTCTTTTCTGATTGGCCTATCATTGTCATTACCAGGCATGATCACCAGGTGGCGTGAACATTGCCAAGATTATATAATGTCATTCGCGTTCAACGGGCTACTGTTAAGTTGATCTGTTTGTTGTGTGCGCCGATATGCCAGATCTGTTCGGCGTACGGGACATCACCTTCGAACCTTCCTTACACACGTGGTCGGTAAATTATTAGTGTTAGACCTACGCAGTTAAAAGTAAACTGTAGCGCATATGACTGGACGGGAGAAATTTGAAAACCAAATGATGAAATCAGCTAAGTAAACATTTATCTTGCACCTAAGCCTGCCAGATCAAAATTTGCATTTCCCGCCTTCTCGGTCAAGGTCGACCCGGATGTAAACAAACACTCTTAGCTCACCAACCTCATCGTGTTTAACGCAACTTAGCCTAGTACTATATATAATAGTACACGCCCGAAATCGGGTATCAACACATACCGACATATCTCACAGTTGCGACATATCTGCCACACACCCACCCCTCGTACTAACCAGGTTTTTTTATTAACGCTGCATTACATGATCTGAGAATGCCCCAGATCGCTACGACTTAAAGTCTTAAGTTAATCTTGAAACCCGTCTCATCCTGCACCATCTTCATGTATGCTCTCTGTTGTAGACACTCGAATTTTTTTTAGATCTCTTAGACGTTTGCTATTATTATTTGTACTCGTTTTATATTTTAACACACTTTTTTAATCATCATTTTATTATTAACAATCTTACGCCCTTCTACTTACGTTAAGGCAAAGACCTTGCTTGTCGAGGGCCCATTTAGTCTTAGATTTTAATTCTTACGACGAACCTAGCGATACAGATATTTAATTATGGATCGAATATCAAAGCCTCTTAACAAACACAGCATCAGCCTACTTAACGTCAATACGCAGTCAATCTGTGCAAAGAAACTAGAATTTCACCTCATGATAGACGACGCAAAACCTGACGTCATAGTTGCATGTGAAACTTGGTTGAAGCCCGCTGTCAACAGCAGTGAATTCATGCCGCCTGGATATGACCCCCCTTTCAGGAAAGACCGAGCAGATAGCTACGGTGGCGTCATGATTGCCACCAAGACTGGATTGGTTGTTGAACAGATATCGATAATGACACCGTGTGAAATGGTTGCTGTGAAAATCCAGACCGCACACACTCCTCTCATAGTACTTGGAATCTACAGACCCACAGATAATAACGCTGACTACTCAACCTCTATGTGTGACGCCATATCCAGCATAGCCAGGAAATTCCCAAACAGCCCCCTATGGATTGCAGGGGACACAAACCTCCCGGATATTGATTGGAAAACAAGCACAGTATTGAAACACCAGTACACAAAACAGATAAACGAACTCTTCCTCGACACATTTTCCATGTTGGGCCTATCTCAAATGGTCACTTTCCCGACAAGACTTGACAACATCCTAGATATCTTCCTCACGAACCGGCCATCCCTCGTCAACAGATGCGAACCCGTACCAGGGGTCAGCGATCACGATGTAGCCGTTTATGTAAATTCGGACATACTACCAAAAAGACAAAGACCTATCCAGAGGAAGATCCACATCTGGAGAAAAGCGGACACTGAGCAGATTCAAGAAGAGCTGGCAACATTTGCTGATGAAATGCAAACCCAACACAATCCAGACACACCTGTCGAAACGCTTTGGGCGTTGCTAACTGCCAAGTGCCAAATCGTACTATCCAACCACGTCCCTACAAGACTGTCCTCCCAACGTTACAACCAACCCTGGGCCAATGGCACAATAAGAAACCTGTCACGAAAGAAAAAGAAATACTTCAAGAAGGCCCAGCGTACCAAGAGTGCCTGCGACATGGCAAAATATCGAGAAATAAAAAAGCTGGCCCAATCAGAGTGCCGAAAGGCGTATTACGGATATATTAACTCCATGATAGGCGAAAACAATAAAAATGAGGGAAATCTAAAGAAGTTTTGGTCTTTCATCAAAAGCAAAAAGAAGGACAACAGCGGAGTAGCCCCACTCACGAAGAATGGCATCGTCCACAGTGACAGCCAGACTAAAGCTGACATTCTTAATATGCAGTTCTCATCAGTCTTCACCGACGGAGACACGAACAATGTACTGAGCCTTGGAATGAGCCCATACAGTGACTTTCCGCATATCAGAGTATCTGAAGCAGGAGTAAGAAAACTACTGGAAGCAGTCAAACCCCACAAAGCCACAGGACCTGATGGGATCCCAGCCAGGCTCCTGAAAGACTATGCCGCAGAACTTGCACCAGTGTTAGCACTCATCTACCAGGCATCACTCAACCAAGGTACAGTACCAGCAGACTGGAAGCACGCCTGGGTCATACCAGTATACAAGAAGGGAACAAGAACTACTGCTTCAAACTATAGACCCATATCCCTCACGAGCATCTCCTGCAAGACATTGGAACACATCGTACACAGTAACCTGATGGACCACTTGGAACAGCACAACATCCTATCTGACTACCAGCATGGGTTTCGCAAACGTAGGTCCTGTGAAACCCAACTCATCCAAGCTGTCGATGACCTAGCGATGTGCCTCAACGAGGGTGGCCAGATCGACGCTGTGCTGTTGGATTTCTCAAAGGCGTTTGACAAAGTATCCCACCACCACCTGGCTACCAAACTTCACCATTACGGAGTGCGAGGGAAGATGTTGGACTGGGTCAAAAGCTTCCTGAGCAGCCGCACCCAGGAAGTCATTCTGGAAGGCAAAAGATCATCGTCGGCTGCAGTGACCTCAGGCGTCCCACAGGGTTCAGTCCTTGGACCCATCCTCTTCCTTTGCTACATAAATGACCTACCAGACCAAGTGTCCTCTACTGTACGCCTATTTGCCGATGACTGTCTCCTGTACCGAAACATCAACTCACGAGATGATGCAGATAAACTACAAGATGACATATACAAGCTACAGATGTGGGGAAAAAAATGGCTGATGGTGTTTAATCCGGACAAGTGCGAAGTTATCCGAATTACCAACAGAAGGAAGAAGATAATTGTCAGTGATTACTCTATCCACGGACAACAATTGAAGGAGGTCAATGGAGCCAAGTACCTTGGAGTAACCATCGACAGGACACTAACATGGAGCGAACACATCAGCAACGTGACAAAGAAGGCTAACAACACCAGAGCTTTCCTACAGCGGAACATCAGCAGATGCCCACAAGCCATCAAAGCATTATGCTATCAGACGTTCGTTAGACCCATCGTGGAATATGCGTCGACAGCATGGGATCCATCCACAGAGAAGAACATCAAGGCCGTGGAAAATGTACAACGACAAGCTGCTCGCTTCGTGAAGAGCGACTACCGTCGACGCAGCAGTGTGACAACCATGATCGAAAGCCTGAAATGGGAGACCCTTGCGAGTAGGCGGGCTAATGCCAAGCTCATAATGCTCTACCGCATCAGGAACAAGTTAGTGGACATAACAACGACTTCACTCACCGCCGCTTCAACTCGTACCAGATGCAACGCATATCGCTACTTCCAGACATTCACCCGCATCGACGCATACAAGCACTCATTCTTTCCAAGCACCATCAAATCATGGAACAAATGCACACAACAGCTAGTTAGCAAACAATCACTGGACTCATTTAGACAGCATCTCCTCTCGCCTGCCTAAAGTAATCTACGCCCACAAAGGCAAAGCTATAGGCACCCCGACTATAGAGTCTTCTGATCTGCCTAAACGTCACAAAATAAACAATAGACCCAAACCAACGCTACACCACCCGCTACTTGCGACGGCCCACCCAAGCTCGACAATACTCTAGCCACATACATGTGGCTGATACAGAGTTCTGAGCTGTACATAAGAAGAAGAAGAAGACTATGTCGTCGGCCAAGCGAAGATGGCTGAGATATATGCGCCATATGGCATCAGGGTCAGCTCGACGATTTGTGTAAATATTTAACAAAACTTCAGTTTTGTCAAAATATATTTGGGCTGAATGTATGTTAGAGTACATCTAGTTTATAATGTATAACACGAATATAATTGGCCAGAATGTATGTCAGAGTACATATAGTTTATACTATATAACACGAATATATTTGGGCAGAATGTATGTTACAGTACATCTAGTGTATATCTATAACACGAATTTACAATAACAAGTCGACAACTTCCTTTTATTCATATGGGAAATAATTGTATCCGTTACTATTACGACACTAACCTATAATGACATCAATTGTTTTGGTTAATCTAAGTCAAGACCACGCTGGTTGGCCTTTCGACCAATTTGCACAACTGTGCAGAGCAGTTTGAATGTTTTTGTCAATGACAACGCTGAACAATTGCTACAAAAGTTTGTGTATTGAACAAATACTTCAACGTAAAACCACTTCGGCTCCCTCGTGGAATGCACCTGATGCATCCAAATCCACCCTTACAGTTATTTTAGTTGAGCGGAACGGCTTCTAATACTATTATACTAATATGCGTGCGTCCGTGCGTGCCAGCGTGCCTGCGTGCCTGCGTGCCTGCGTGCCTGCGTGCCTGCGTGCCTGCGTGCCTGCGTGCCTGCGTGCCTGCGTGCCTGCGTGCCTGCGTGCCTGCGTGCCTGCGCGCCTGCGTGAATGCGTGAATGCGTGAATGCGTGCATGTATAGTCCAGTCATTTTAGCATATGACCTGCCACAAATTGCAACATAAATTTTTTCAACGATTATATATTCATAAGTATATTCTGTGTAACTAAAAATATAAATAAATCGTGGGTGGTAAAACCCCCCAAAAATGCGTAAAACCAAATGGCCACCACGAATAATACAAATTGTCACAATTCGCATCTTCGTGAAATTCATCACGTGACGATGTTGTTCCAATTGTTTCATTATCTGAGTCTTGTTCTGTTACATCATATGGGCATTTTTCTTTTGAATGGGCATGTTGACGTCGTACAGACACTTTAAGGGATTGCGATGCAATAAAAGTGTTGACAGCTGCATCAACAAGAAGATGTGCTCGTACTGCGCGCGATATGGCTTTCCCTGTCATGATCTGTTCAACTGCTTTAGGGGCGTACACAAGTTCCATTAGTTCCTTTAGTCCGGACCCAACTACCAGATGTCCAATGCACCAAAGAAAACTTATTCATGTGTGAAAACCACCAAGGCGCAAGACAATTCTATGCAGGCCTCTTCCTACACGTTCGCTGATTATAATCATGAGGGCTTTCCACCAAAGAGGCTGATCAAACGTGATGACCGAGGTAACATCATGGCGTCGAGCATGATCACACACAAACACCAATGTTGAAAATATGCATGTGGCATCACATAAACTCATGTCAATCATCTGAAGGAACATTACTGATGACTTGCCGAGATGGTTGCCGCGGTGAACGAGTTGCATCGTGCCTGACCATGTAGGCCTTGGTGCTCCAAACAGGAGGGACTTCTTCCAAAGAATGTCCAGTTGGCCTGTCGGGTCACTTGCTTTCATGCTGACTAGTTTCTGGTATGCTACTGCCGACAGGTCGTGTCTTTCTTCTCCGTGGAAGCGGATTTGTATGCGTCCCCACGTGCATATTTCTTTGCCAGTGACATTTCTTCTTGGAGTAGATTGGGTTGTCTTTGTACCAGGAGTTGCTGTAGCAATTATTCCCATTCCGCGAAATGCTCCACTGCCGTCTAAGGTCCGAATGTTGAGGTCCACATTGTCTGCTGCATATTGAACAAACCCCAACGATGTGAAATCGGGTATGGTGGTACCTTGTGCAAATGCCGCTTTCTTTTCAAACTTCTACACTTCATTATATGGACAACAGAATCCATGGCTGTTCAGTGTGTCTACAAGGACACACGATGCAAAATGATGATGGATTTGTATTCCCATCTCAACTTGTAGTGGCGCAATCAGAACTCTTGGAAGGGTTGCCTGCGTAATCGCCTGTCCAATAGATGCTATCTTTAGACGAACATCCTTCCCCACAATTGTCTCTTCCAGCAGACGCTTCAGACTTTCTGGCAGGAAGCTGATACATTCCGCTTCAGATTCCATTTCATGGTAGGATGGATATGACACAGTCGACGATTTTACTAATTTGATATAATCCCGAATGAGTTTTGCAGCAGTTTATATAATGCTTATTTTCTCCATTTCAAAGTCACCTTTTTCACGTGTATGAAATTCCTGAAGGACAGCGTCAGCGGTGCTTTTGAACGTGACTACATTTGCCTTTCCATTGATCTGAGTATTTATTATCCTGGTCCCAAAATATTCCTCGAGCTTTGCTCTCATATTTATATATATATATATGGTTCACTTTCTGAGCAGGCCATGAACATCTGCATTTGCTAACCAGATCATTGATAGTAATCTGCTCATCATCATTTTCTTCCAGAAATTTGACAACCTTGATGTGTGCATTTGTTTTTTCTTCGTTAGTTAGTCGTCCGATGTTCTTCTTCTTTGGAACACGTACGTCACTTTCATACTTCTTTGAGATGTCTTTCATTGTCCGAAAATGTATGCTGCTGCTTTTTGCTACATGGCATCTGCAGCAGGCAAATTTTGCACACCTTGCTTGCTCGCAGTCGGACCATCTTTCACGATATGTCGAAAACACATTATCTTTGAAAGCGATGGTGTGTATTGGAACAGCGTCCGAATTTTGTCTTCCTACCACACTTGGCTTCTTGGCCACAAAAACGCAGTTTTTATCAAAGCTGAACTGTTCTTCTGCCGATCGTAGAACACACACATTAGTATCTATC